>CAJUYH010000033.1:674-32708 GCA_910591685.1 Galerucella tenella
ATTGTGGAGTCATTTAAAAACAGTTAGTTTCATTTAAAACCATAAAACAAAATAATCTGATAAGATACCGAAATAGGCATGATGACAGTCACTAAGAATAACTGAATGAATCATTTAAAATAATTGTATAGATTACAAAGATTACATTACAATTGTAATTATTTTTATTTCATAATGTCTGGTAGATTTAGTTTATTGCCTCCATTTTGAGTAACCAAGAAACACTTACCAGATTGTTAATTCTGATTCTCATATATTATCGAAAAGATTCGAACTGCAACTAGTCCAAGAGCCCCAGCCAAAAAAGTAGGTTCTGAAAAAAATGTACGGGAACAGGGAACACCCCTGAACATATTCAAAGAAAAAAATACCTGTTTCCGTACATTTTTTACAAAAAATACCCAGCTCTTGGCCTAAACCGAAAATTTGTTACCTGTGGTTTCAATACAAAATTGTTCGAATATTTCTATTTATTTTCATATTGTAAGTTCTTTCTGTTCAAAGTTTAAATAAAATAACAATAAATTACTGTATTTCTTTCATTAATAAATGTGGTTGTAGAAAAAATATTGTGTACAAATTTTACGACAATCACTTTCCACACTCGCTAGGTTTGTGGCACTCGCCTTACGCCTCGTGCCACAAACTTCTGCGCTCGTGAGATAAGTGACGCTTTGCGCACTAGTTGTACAAACTACTATTATAACACAGTTAATAATTGACAGGGTACTCCGTTAATATCATGCCAAATACTCAAGTTGGGATTATTCGATTGTATTGTGGCAAATCTCTTTGCAATATGCCCCATTGAATATAAAAATTGACGTGTTTCAGGAATTTTGTGATAAACCTTTATTTAACAAGTTACTGAATTTGTTCCAGTTAGACTTTCCACTCTGTATAAAAACAGACTACATTTTCCTTTTAAATATTTCTTTCCTAAGGTAATTTGTAATAAAAACCTTTTAACAATTTCATAGCCCACAGCCAGCCAACTCTTGAAAAGAACAACAGCGTAGCTTTTGTTGTTTCCTCATCACAAAATCATAAAAGTTTTTACATGAAAAATCGAAGTTTGTTAGTACTTTGTAACTCTGCTTTTACTAAAAAACTCATTCGGTTCCTATCCTCGCTCCATGCTTGTTCCATTACGCTGAATACACGAGTTCCTGGAAGGTCGGGAAATTAACCAATATTACCGGAGTCTCCCGGACAGTCCTGGAGACAACAAGCTCAACCTTTTCAAAATCTTTTTCAAAGTATACTACTAGATATCGTAGAATAATAATTGTTCTAACGCTTTGTAAGATTTAAAAAATATTTTCAAACAATATTAGAGGAAACTGTAATAATACATCTAATTCCGCTATCAAATGTGACACTTTACGTCACTCCTTGACGTTAGGTAACGTCACATTTTTCATAACCTTCATATATCAGTTATGAAAAGTAGTTATGTAAAAACTTTACGTAACTGTTTATGTTTCAACATAGAGATACTACATGAGTTTCAAAGAATAATTTATTAATTAGGTAGGTACTGTCAAAACTGACAATTATTTCATTATTTAAACTGTAGGTACAATTAACCCATTATTTTAATTCAATAGTATTTTGAGATTTATAAACATTGAAAACATTATTCAGGACACAGTTATTTAAAGTAAGTCAATTTTCTGGGTGAATACATCATAGTAACAATACTTCTAACACCATTTGATTCCACTTCAATATTATTATCATTGTAATTGTAGATTTTATTGAATATTATGAAAGCGCGGAATTAGATAAAACGTTGAACGTAAACACGTTATGAAGAGAGCGACAATGTTCAACACGCGTAATTTGCAGAACTCGCTAGCGCTCGTTTTGGCAAATATTACGCTTGCTGAACAATATCGCTCTTTTCATAACTAATTACGTAAATATCTATTTTCATCAAATGTGACACTTTAAGTTACTCCTTGACGATAGGTAACGTCACATTTTTCATAACCTTCATATAGGTATCAGTTATGAAAAGTAGTTATGTAAAAACTTTACGTAACTGTTTAAGTTTCAAAAGAATAATTTATTAATTAGGTACTGTCAAAACTGACAATTACCCCATTATTTTAATTCAATAGTATTTTAAGATTTATAAACATTGAAAACAAAATTATTAAGGACACAGATATTTAAAGTAAGTCAATTTTCTGGGAGAATACTTCATAGTAACAATACTTCTAACACCATTTGAATCCACATTAATATTACCATTGTAATTGAAAATTTTATTGAATATTATAAAAGCGCGGAATTAGATAAAACGTTGTACGTAAACACGTTATGAAGAGAGCGACATTGTTCAACTCGCATAATTTGCAAAACTATTACGCTTGTTGAACAATACCGCTCTTTTCATAACTAGTTACGTAAATAACTATTATTGTTTCAAAAGCACGTGGCTTGTTGTTAGATTTTGGTTTGCAGTTGGAAGTGAAGATGTTGGTATTGTCATGACTTTTACACTTCCGTTACTGGAAGACATGTATTGGTTGTGATTTTGGTGTTTTCTTCAGTCCGTGATTAAGCTTTTAGAGCTCCCAGACGGAGAACATATACCTTGTACTGATGAGGCGCAAATACGCCGAAACGGTCTACAAGTTATATTGTCCCCTCTAATTGCAAACCAAAATTGTTGGTGTTAAATATCTTGTAGATATACCAACCTCGTTTGACTTTGAAGTGTAATTCAATATCCGTTGGTGCCTATAGCCCGGGAAGTAGTTGTTGCTTCTTAGTTGAACGGTCACTGTTTTTGAAAAATATTTTTCGAAACTTATAAAGCGTTAGAATAATGATTATTCTGCGATATATATTGGTAACGCGCTTTATTAAAAAAGAGAATATTATATACAGGAAACTGTACTTCATACTAATTCTATTTGGCTTTTTTTTATTTTAAGAAGAATTTTGTATTGTTAGGGAATTCCTATTTAATTACCCAAGGTTATTTTAATGTTATTACAACATTTCAACTCTGAAATCGGAGAACATTGACACCGAAAATAAAAACGATTATAATGATTTAAATAAAACCTCGACAACGCTATTTTTAAATAATTAACTAGTTACCAGATAAAAACAAACATTGATTTGAATGTTATCAAAACCTAAACCACTAAACAGGCCTAACCAGTTGAAATAAAACTGATTTCAGATTAAGACTATTTTGTTTGTTTTTAACACGTGTAGTTTAACATATTTAGCGCGAACCAGCACAGGTGTGAGAAAAAGGAGCATTGTTCAGCTTTGCATTATCAAGCGATAAGTTTCAACACTCCAAAACTTGGGTCATTCATCCTACAGTTCTGATAAAGTGACTTCACTGTCACAATCTAATTGCTCTGACTCTACTGGACCGATTTAGATGGACATTTCGCACTATAATTCTTTACAATTTTCGAAGACAGTTGTCTTAACAAGAATGCCTTGCCGAGTTGGTTTTTTTTCGGAAACGATGCATCACATCAATCGACAATTTCTCGTTGGCATGGAGATTATTTGATATTGAAAATTATCAACAGTAAAAACACAAGAGCTTTTTTTTTATCGGATAAATTTCTCTTTGCAACGAAACAATTTGCCAATCACAAATTTTACGAGAAAAACTGACATGATAAAATCGCGACACCGAAGGTGGAGCGATTTTATCTTATGTCAGTTTTTCGAGCAAATTTAGTGATTGGCAAAACTTTGAGTTATTTTAAAGATAAATTTATCCGATAAAAGAAAAGCTCGAGTTTTTTTTGGCAAGATAAATTAACGATAGAATATATGGATGAACAACAAAAATAATTATCTTTATTAACTTGCGACTCATTGTCATTGTGTAAAAGTGACGTCCGCTTACTAGATATTGAGGAAGAGGAGTTTTTATCGCGATAAAAAAGGATGCACCTTTTTTATCGATGTCAAAGTGACAATAACATTTCCAGGTATATGACATTTTAACATTGGAGTTAATTTATCAAAGGTAATACCACGAGTGGTTCAAATTTTATCGATAATTTTTTCTTTTCTACGAAAACTTGTTTATTTGGCAAAAATATGAAAACAAACCGATTGATAAAATCACGAGTCCGTTAGAACGAGGTATTTTATCTAAATTCGGTTTGTTTGAATGTTTTTGCCTCAAATAAACAAGTTTGAGTGATGAAAATAAAAAAGTATGTGATAAAATTTGAAGAACGAGTTGTATTTGGAAAGATTATTTTTTTTAACAATTTAAAAGGATTTTGCTTCATTTTTTTAATGTATTAAATGTTCAATATTCTCTTGGGTGATGGCACTGAATCGGTTTGTGTTCATTTTTCAATAAACTTCGAAGCACTTTTAGTTGTCAATAATGACAAATTCAAAGTAAAATTTTGACGTTTCAATGTAAGCAAGGTATTATCGATGAGGAATAACGAGGTAAAAGAAAAAGGAGGGAAGATAAGCGTGGTAGTGATTTAACCAACTTTCGACGGAAGTCGCCATATTGAGAAGCCACATCAGTGTCATTAGTCATCAATTCTTGTGTCAACATATAACCTTAATAGGGTTGTGGATTTGACCGGTCAACTTTTTTTTGTCAATTGACTGAAATGGATTTAAAAAATAAAATTGCAAAATGAGTCCATCCAGGAGCATTACTTTTATATCATGATAAAACTCTCGATAAACACCAAAAAGTTGGTTTTTAAATATTTTATAAATTTCAATTGAAACTAACTGGTCAAATCTACAATAAAACTGGCGGGAACGAATCATCCGCTTTTCATTTTAACGCAAAATTTTTCGTGCTGCCGCCAGTCTTTCGGTCAAGTCAAATAGGTGTTGGTCAATTGACCATGCCCAACTCTAAACGTTAATATACTGAAATGGGTCAAATTGAAAAGCCACGTTTAAAAAATAGTGGTTTTCAGTATTAGAAAGGTTATTTATGAGTATTAGTATGAATTTAAGTTGATATTGAAATGTACAATAGTGGTTGGAGACTGCTTTTATCCAATATATACCACCTTAAAAAGATGCATATGAGAGTTTTTTGTTTCTCCTGATTAAATAATTTAATGTATGCCTCTGGTTTGTTTACGCTTCAACGGAAGTCGGCCATATTGAGAAGCCACTTTGGTCGATGATTCTTTATACTGCTATGTTCTCTCCTCTCTTTTTTACCTCCATGATGAGGAAGCAGTTTTATTAGTATAATACCGAATGATTGGCTGTTGGTTAAAACATCGGTTAAAACCATCAAAATGTCAGATTTTGACAAGTGAAAAGAATAATCAACAGTAAAAACTCAAGAGCTTTTTTTATCGGATAAATTTCTCTTTGCAACGAAACAGTTATACACCATGGTGGTGAAGACATTTGTAAGCATCGCACCACCAATTTTGGTTCTCGGTTAATAATAATAGTCAACGAAACAGTTTTGCCAATCACTAATTTTATCTAATGTCAGTTTTTCGAGCAAATTTAGTGATTGGCAAAACTTTGAGTTAAAGAGAAATTTATCTGATAAAAGAAAAGCTCGAGTGTTTTTTGGCAAGGTAAATTAACGACAGAATATTGAAATTTTAAGTAACCAAACTTGCGACTCATTGTCATTGTGTAAAAGTGACGTCCGCTTACTAGATATTGAGAAAGAGAAGTTTTTATCCGATAAAAAAAGGATGCACCTTTTTTATCGATGTCAAAGTGACAATAACATTTTCAGGTATATGACATTTTAACATTGGTGTTAATTTATAAGTAGTAATAACCCAAGAACATTGATAATTGTTCGAAAAAACTTTATGACGGATTGTAGGCAACAAAGTTTGACAAATTTGTCATAAAATTTTTGAGCATTTATTAATGTCCGAGGGTTATTTGGATAGAAAATGTTTTGCTAATTATAGTATTACAACCAAATCAACCACATTTCGAAATATCAAATATTTGAAACTTCAAAATCGAAATAAATCAATGTGTCCGTAGCATCGTGAAAATAACCCATGGTCTGTTATCTTATCAGTGTAATGTTGACTTGATTGGGTGAAATTGTTCATATGATAAAAAATGAGGAAATTTCATTGGTTCTTGGAACTGTCAAAACATTTTCTGTACAATAATTAGTTTCTCTTTGAATACCGCATCTGTTGATAGAAGGTCAGGAAGATTGGTGTCAAAAAACTCAACCCAGAAAACTCAAAAAACGTAGGTTTCTGGATATTAGAAAATGGAATAAATACATAATACACCTATATCTCTTATTGTATATAACTTATTTATTTAAAAGTTAAGGGTAATTGAAATCATACATTTTAAAATTATGTCCATGTATACAGGGTGGTCCATTAGCAAACTAGATAAATGACTCAATTTTTTTCCAATGCCATACTTTTTTTTTCGGAAAAACCCATTTTTCCCAAAAAATTTGAATTTGCACATCCCGTTTTGAAAAACTGCAACTTTATAAGATTTAAAGCTAGAGCTTTAAGATTACCAACGTATGAAGGACTGAAGATTTTTTTTAAACTCAGTTTGAAATTTTTATGTTGTACAGGATGATCTTGAAACAATTTTACATTTCAAAAACTTGCACGGAAAATTTTCAGTTTTTTCAAATGGGACACCCTGTGTAAATATTCATCAGATACTGAATTTTATCCCCTTACTCTCTGTACCTATATTCCGCCGTTTAAAAGTTATTTGAAAAAAAAACACATTTTTGGCAAAAATGTAAGTCTGTTCTCGCTTAAGGGGAATCTATCGGCAGCGAATTTCGAAGTATTTTTGGCAAAGAATTTTGAAGTAATGGATGTAATGAAAATTAAGAAAAAAATATATCATGTAGATTAATGTTGAACTTGGAGTTCTCATTGAATAAAAACTTTGAAATGCTAACCAAATTTTGTTGAAAAAAGTATGAAAAATACACATATTAAGCAAAGTTTAAGCCCTTGTAAAGAATTAAATATGGATTGAATGGAAAAACTAATTTATAAGGGGTCTAATTTGAAGCTTTATGAATACTATATAAAAATCTCAGAATCCTCAAATTACTTATGACCGTACAATTCCTTATTGAAATTCGGTTGCTACCACTAAAATATCGGATAAAAATGGAACGCTTGGCTACCTACATGTTGCGGAGCTTTCATATTTCTAATAAAATTTTCGTTATGTGAAATTAAACGTGAGGACGTAGGGAAACAACAAAATATACAAAGCATAATTGTGCAAGGTCGAATTTGGTAGATGACCCTTAATGAAATGTCAGAATATTTATTGTGTCCATAATAACAGTTCAAATTCATTTTTGCTGGCTTACTGTGTTTTCAAGCGATGTGCGTTAAGACAATGAATTTTACTACAAATTAATTAATTGACAACAGAATCTCCAAAAGGTTTTCTTTTTCCATTCATTTGACATAGAACACCATACCATAGTATATAGACAAATAAATAGTAGGTTCACTCCTCGTCGGCTCTTTCATGTAGCGCTGCTAAAGATTTGCCGAAAAACGATCGTAAAAGCACACGTGTGTCGTATATACAGGGGTCGCGCGAGTTACAATCTTCATATCTTGTTGATTTGTTGAGGCTAGAAAACTTATTTGGAAAAACGATGTTGTTTTGCTATGTATTTAATTACATTTAATTATGAGAAATAAACTAGAATCATTCATTAGAATAATAGCTTTCACTACATTATATAAATAAAATAATTCGTCAAAAATGTACAAATATAATATTTCTTGAAATATAAAAATAGAGAACATAAACAACTATTTTCTACAAACGTGTTAAAAATACCATTTTTAGCACTCCATAGAAGCCTTAAAAATGTAACTTTAAGACACTGAGTGCCTTAAAATGTTAATGGCACTGCTGGTAAAAGTGAATTGTCAAATTTTGAAAGCAAACGTCAAAATATTTAGATTTTATTTATTAACATTAATATCAATAGTACAATTTGTGCAATTTGACAAATTAATTTCCTGCACTGCTGTTTTACCATTTTCCGTGGATAAGGAGGAATGATGCGCAGAAAAAATGGAATTTCCAGTCGAGGTTGACGCCACAATATTTTCGGATGTTTGTTGTTGGATTGATGTTGTTGGCAATGTTCGCTGCACTGTCAACAGTTTTTGGGCAATCAAATTCTTATTTTCCAAAGAATCCTCAATGTACCCCTCAGCAACGGTAGAAGATCTCCACCCCCAATGACGCTTAATTGTCGTCAAATTTGCGCCAGCATCGGCAAGTAAGGTCGCTGAAGAGCGGCGAAAACAGTGTCCCGTATAAAGGTTCGGATTTGGAAGTTCCTGGTACATTTACCTTTCACGTATTTCAAGAAAAATCGCCGGTGTCCGACATTTGCTGGTCGAAGAGCCACATATTTTCGATAAAGATCCAAATAAATTTTTTCAATAATAGTAAAACTATATAAAATAGAAACATTGGTTTTAGTATCTGGTATTTTAATAATTAATAAAGTACCCATATCTTCCATATCGTCAACAGTCAATTGACAAAGCTCCTCCCTGCGGCAGGCACCAAATATTCTCACAATCACAACTACTTTCATTAGAAGATACTCATCATCTAATGCAGACTTCAAAAACTGGTCAATTTGGACTCCAGTCAAGATTTTTGATTTCTTTGGCCGGTAACCTTCTGCTTGACACTTTAAATACGCGATAAGCTTAATATATTTGCTGATATCTACGTCGCTATTTATACGTAGCATAGATTGGATCATCGAATAATTTGAACACAGAGATGATGCCTTCCATACCTTTGCTTTCTCCTCAAAATAGGCCAGAATAGTTATTTTCCTAACTAGTGCGGAAAGTGATACTTTCCCGCACGCGACTGCAGTTGACCCGAACGACGCGAAGCGAAGTTCGGGCAAGAGGTCAAAGGCGGGAAAGACACTTTACGCATGAGTTAGGAACATTATTTTTTCTACGACCGTATATACAAAAAAAGTATATCAACCTATTTTTCAAAATTTATTTTTTTTAACACACACATAAAAAACAGACCAAAAACTATTATTATTATTATCAATTATTATTATAAATATTAATATTAGAAACACAATTAGTTGCATTCTGTGAATTACTTAAAATTGCCGGTCCAGTGGAGTTATTTGGTGTTAACTGGTGAGTGAATGACGTTGATGAGGATGGCATCGTTTGCAGGTCACATAAAGATGACGATGAGGGTGACGGCAACAATTTTAAGTCATTTGTAGATGAAAGAATTTCATTTGATATATTTTTCTTTTATCAAACCCGGATGGTTTGATAGTTGTTTTGTGACACTACTTTAAAGAATTTACAAGGTTATATCAAAATATTTATTTTATTTTATATTTCCAGAAAATTAAAAATGCAACAAAAAGCTGGAAAACATGTTGATTTTATTTGATGGACTATTTATTCACCTGGTGTAAGAATAGTTATAACTTCCGAAGTAAAAAACTATCTAATAAGGTCAAAATTTGCATAATTTTACTTTCCCGCACTAGTGCGGGAAAGTGACACTTTCAAAGCTAAATTGCGTGCGGGAAAGTGGGTTAAAACGCACGGTAGTAGAAAAATACATTTTCAGTATATTTTCCAGAAACGCATTTTGCTTCACACCATTTCTGAAACTTATTATAGGCTATATCGTATTGAACCCTGGATTTTCTCGGCAACAAATCGAGGATTGCTCTATTGGCCGCCGCCTCTATGTCTTCAAATGGATCATTTTCATTACTTTTAAGAAAAATCTACAATCCTAACTACGTTTTAAATAAAACTAACAAACGTCTGACAGATGCATCAAAACATTCGTAAACAATTAAATCAACAATGGTTGCTAAGGTACGTAATATACGATGCAATTTAAAATTATCTCCTTTGGATGTATTAATAAAGGTTTTTAAAATTTAATTCAAACTGTATTATTGCATTTTTTGAACGTTTGTAGAAAAAATATTGTATGATATACGTGTTAAAAGTACCTTTTAAGGCACTCATGTGAATTGCAGAATTCACATGCGTGCCTTAAAAATGTACTTTTAACACTACTATCATAAATAACTATTTAGTCATTCAAAATTTTACCAGATTCTACATACTTTAGAATTGGTTTTGCATTTAAAAACAATGCTGAATAATTGAATTTAGTAAAAAAATGAAATCCTAAGCCAAACTTATAAAATAAAGCAAAACAAAAAGTACCTAATAATTATAAATTGTGTAATATATTTGTAATTTAGTATTAGGTTTATAGGATTTTTTAATTTTTATGTCACCATTTGCGAATTTAATTGTATAATATAAACGCACTCTTGTATACAGGAATAAGAAATATTTTCACAAGGATGCGTAAATGATACGTTTTTAAAAAGATCTTTCAATGTCGCTCCAATACAATTATTACATGCCAACTTAGCTACAAATATATTTTCAAGTTGGGTAACATACCTACTCAACAAATTTCAGACTAGGTACATTGAGCCCACCAAATGGAAAATTTGTATTGTTTACATAGGCTTTTGTCTGAGAAAAAATAGTTGATTTTTTTTGTTAAGGTATTTTGTTCATTAAAAGCAATACATATGTCGCAGGAATGTTGCTGCATACATTTTTTTGATGAATAAATCTGAAGGAAGATATTTTCCCCATCTCTACTCCTACAACCGTCCACACAACACACTCGTGGCATTTTCTTTTCAATCAAAAATATACCGTAATAATAATTAAATAATTCACTGCAAAGACAGTCCAGCCGGTATACTAATAACTCCGCTCGTACCTTCAACTACAAAAGACACTCGGTATCTGTCTATCGCTCAATTAGGAGCTTCAGGATACCAGAAAAGACGGAGACGGAGACCGAGTGAGATAGACATCGAGTTGGGAGGAGTTGAGAGTGAACCTACTATTCATTTGTCTATTATACTATGACCATACATCAATGGTTTTCATACCAAAGCATACAATTTCATAAGTTAGGAGTGCGTTCATAATCTATGTATTAGGTGAGCAGCGAAAACAGACATTGTACCTGTCGGTCAGACGGCGAGGTAAACGCTTCTCGTGGTGCGTTTGTGAACGATGTGGTGTAGAGTGTGAAACATATAATAAATGTTTTATGAACGCTCACTTTGTACCCAACCACTCGTTATTGGTTATTTATGGCAGTCGAGCTAACGATACATTTTGAACATTTGAACTAATCTATAGTATGTTAATTACTAAGATACTCAAATGATAATTTTAGGGTGAACTTTTTATTCAAGTTATACTCTATTTCTTAATGTCTAACAACACAGTAGCCTCATTAAATATTCAAATAAAAATTTATCTTTTACAGAGTGATCCTAAGAATTTTACAAGTAAATACTAAAATTTTAATGCAAAACAAGTAGGTGCCTGTATTGGTTATCTATACATCCCTGTTTCAGCTCAAAATACAATATGGTAATAAAACTGAACAATGCCAGATAAACGATAAATATTGCGGCAGTGGCGGAGATTACGATATTAGTTTATTCTGCTTATTTAATTAGATTCGGTCGACATTACAGTTGAAATAAAATTCATTCGTTCGTGCCTATTAACAAGTTACATTTTCATTTTTATTAAATTAAATTAATTAAAGAAAATATAGTTTAATTTTCATAATTCAAATTTATTCACAATGAATTAATGTATGTCAAGTAAAGTAAACATACCATTTATAGGAAATATAAAATTCAAACTATAGTATCATCCTCTTCGCTGGCCATACAAGAATCATCCGAAGACTCGTCGAGAGAGATCACTATCGGTCCTATAGTTTGTTCTATGGGGTTATCTAAAACCCACATTTTTTCTTCCTCTTTAAATACATGATTCACAGCATCTCTCCAGTTCTCTTCAGTTATTGTTGTCAATGAGTACTTCATTAGTTCACGAACATCTTTCATTTTAAATGTTTTATTATGTCTAGCTACATAACCTTTCATTTGGGCCCATATTAACTCTATCGCATTTAATTCACAATGGTATGGCGGCAAACGAAGCACTGTTATCCCACGATTCTTGGCTATTTCATCAATAAAAAACTTTTTGAATTGTAGTTTGTGATCTGAAGCAACCTTTAAAAGTTCTTTTTTCAACATATCATCTTCAAATGGTAAATCTTTTACGATTAACCAGTTTCTAATATCAGCTTTTCTCCAAGAGGTACATGGAAGATTTTCTGTTAATCGCGAATGATAAGTGGCATTGTCCATAACGATTACAGCATTATTTGGAATTAATTCGACCATTTGTGTAAAATACTTTTCAAAAACATCTGCAGTCATTTCTTCATGATAGTCTTTGGTCGATGTTGACTGAAACTCCAGTGAACCACCTTCAACGAACCCTTGATTGCATCCAATATGCGTTATTATTAGTCGGCGACCTTTACCGATAGGAGTTTTCAGTCCAGTAGATAAACCTTCTTTGAAAGCTTGACGACTGGTTTTAATACTTTTGTCCTGCCATATTTTTTTCACTGAATGTCCTTCATTGAGCCATGTCTCATCTAGATAATAGATTTGTCTTCCCTCCTGTCTGTATTTTCGGATATCTCGTAAATACTGTCGTCTCCAACATATTTGCTCGTTGTCGATTAGCACTGATTTGCGACTTTGCTTCTCCCAAGTAAAATTTAATTTATGTAATATTTTCCACAAAGTTTTTCGCCCTATGTCAGGCGCAAATTCTCGTCCTCCTTTACCATCTTTAGAATTATGTCGAGGGTTGGGATCTCTTTTTTAAAATATAATTCGTGTACTTTTCGTCTTATTGTATTTTGCATATGTTCATCAAGGTCAAGTGGTCTTCTTCCAGTTGACTTTTTAGGTGGAGATATATGTATTTCCATTTTTCCTCTCCCTTAGAAGCCTGTAAATAGTAGATTCACTAACTCCTGTCATATTGGAACATGTCGAAACTATATTTCTAACAGTAGCAGCCGGCATTTGATGTTACAACAGCATCATGCACATTTAACACTACAGTCTTCGTTTGTAAGCTAAACACGCTCTTACACTTTACTGGGGTGAAACTTGAAGACATTTTTCACAACACAGTTAACACTTATGGAACATAAGCGACTCTGAGCAAAACAAATTATACAAATTTGGGCGAGACCTGCAAGTTTCACCGTATATACCTGCAAAATTTCTAAGTAGTCATTAGGACAATCCTTAGTAAGACCCTATGTAATGTTTCTTGGAAATTATCAAGTTGTCTTAACTAACCGAATTTAGATTCATATTACCTTTATATATCAGATCGGGTATAAAATTAAATAGTAAATAAATTCCTTAGATGAACGGTGACGCTTATGGTTTACTACCTGACTAGCATCTGTGACCTTTTCGCGTGCTGTCAGACAATAAGAAACAGACTATACGTTTATTATCAGTCCATGAGGGTTTTAATAAAATTTAAATTTTTTTGTTTTTTGTTTGTGATCGTATCAAAATAAATGCTACTGCCAAAATGTCCCCTCTATTAAAATATTTCATTCACCACATTTATGCACGAGTAAAGGGTCAAACTCTGTTAGGTGCGTTAACCAAGAGCTTTGCGTGTAATAGATGAAGAGGGTTGATTTGGGGTGAAACTCTTATATTGTCAAGTCATCGTATTTATATCATTCTAAAAATGGGGGACATTATAGATTTTTTTTTCTAGTCTCATGTACCTAGTTGTTTTTGTTTCCCTATTAGTGATATGGTAATTTCACTTCCTGTTTTAGTTTATTTTTAGAACATACAGGGTGAAACTGTGAAATTTTACAAATTATACTTTATTTGAAAATGATTGAGCACAAATCTTCTCGGAAGTTTCAAAAACTGTATTTATATAAAACATATTGAAATTGAATAGAGTTTGAAAATATTTTACTATATCGCAATGCTCTTCTTTTTAGTTGTTGTTTTTTCTCTTGAGGTCGATTTTGCAGCTTCAAAACGTCACCGTTTTTAGAGTAAATACGGTTTTTTTGACTTCAACCGCCAAAAATAAGAAAAATTCAAAAATTATAGTTTCAACCTATTTTTACTTCCAAATTAGTCATCTTTTCAACTATTTGAGTGTCGAATATTGTTTTTTTATTGGTATAGGAAACATTACATCAAAATATTCTTGAGGATTTTATAAATAAATATACAGGGTGTTTCCAAATTAATGCGACAAAATTCAGGAAGTGGTTGCTCGTATGAAATTGAGATGGGTCTTTCCTATAACAAAATTCTCTCAGCCCACCTATTTCCGAGATATCACCCTAAAAGGTGGTGGCTAAAATTGACGTTTTATTTTTTTTCTAAAATTACAATAAACCTAGACATTTGAGACTCTGTAAATTTCCTACACTCGCAAAGGACTAACCGCAGGTATTTTTTCAATATTCCTGTTACTTCATACGGGGGTGAAATTAGCAACCCTGACAATTTCATATTAAAACTTTTTTCGAGATGCAGTTTTATGAAATAAAAGTTAGCTTAAAATCCTTGTTTTATTTAAAATTTTTTTTGCTCTTAAATTTTTCCTCTGAAACCCAGCTATTGGTAGAAAAAAAAATAAACACCATAATTTGTAATTTTTTAAATAAATTTAGTGGAAAACAGTGAAGATGTAAAATGTAATAATATTCATGATAAATGCTGGAAATGCACGAAAATTACCGAATTTCAAGTTTCTATTTTTACTGAAATTTTAGAGAAAAAAATGAAAACTCAATTTCAATCATCACCTTTCAAGACTGCTATCTCGGAAAGGGGTAGCCTGAGGAAATTTTGTTATGGGAAAGACCCATCTTAATTTCATAATAGCAATCACCTCCTGAATTTTGTCGCTTGAATTTAGAAACACCCTGTATATTGTATAAATAGGTTGCTTCATCTGAGAGAACATTTTTTTTTTATATTTCCAGAAAAACAGAAGATCTAACAACAATCTAAATACTACCATAAGATCGGCCTTATCTCAAATACCAAAATGTATAAACCATTTTCAGTCGCTTTTATAATATTTATTTACTATAAATTTTTTTCCTGAATTCAAATCATTATTAAGTTTGATTTAACTCGACTTTTAATTATTAGAATATTTGTACAAAAAGATAAGGTGATAAGATATTTATGCTTAACTGATAAGAATGAGACAATTTGAATTTTAATCTCACATAAATAATTTATCCATTTCTCATTATTATTTTTTCACGTCATATCAGTACATAATAACTCGCGCGGGCATGAAGGCAATAAAACAAGAAATTTTCTCAAGAGTGTTTTTTCCGAGGGATAAACCACTTGCGGTTCACCCCGCGGTTTTTTCCAACAGGTTGTCCAGTTCAGCGGCCTTGTCTGTAGCTTAAAAGTAGTCTTTTTTCTGAGAAGCCATGTGGCCGCAAAGGAATATAATCTCGAAGTTTCCAAATCTTCATTTCCTCTTCATCAACAATGGTGAGAACTCGTTTTTCGTCAGTTTTGGCTTCTGTCACCGTTGCAGCAAAGACGAATTTTCTAAAGTATTTTTACGACTATTGAATTACTCTTAAATGTCAAGTTATGTTGTCCCTTCTAATGGGCTCATTTACATATTTTTTATTTTATTTTATTATTGAGGCTCTGTGCAAAAAATTAGTGAGACTCCTAAGTCGCCTAAAAAAATTATAAACATTAAACAGCGCTCCTCTCCGAATTTGAGGCGTGACGTCATCCCATATGAAATCTCTTCTTGATCGGTTCTCGGTTAGATGACTACTTAGCTAGTAACAGTATTTTGCTAGCTTATATGCTTATTATTTATTATACGTTTTAGCAAACTCTTAACAGTCTTATGTTTGCGAAATGAGAACGAGAACTATTCGACACAATGGACCAGAACCAGAGTAAAAAAAGCTATAAATATTGTGCGGTTCCAGAATGTAAAAGTACTACGATTAAAACATCTAACAAAACATTTATTTCTATTAATAAGGATGCAAAAACACGGAAGCAATGGCAGAAAAGCATGAAAAGACTCAAAGCAATCACTGATAAGTCAACATAGTAAAACCTCACAACTTTGCCAAGAGGTCACAACTTTGCCCATATGTAAGGTTGTAAACATGTTTTTTTTATAACTCCGGAAACATTGTAAAATCGTTCCAACGGTCGCAAACGTTCCTTAGCAAGTCATTTCAACTCTCAGTAATGCACTAACCACTGTTAGGTTGTGTTGCTCTTCGGAAGCAGGTAGGGTAATTTAGGCTGTTTTTTGTCGATTTTGAACATGAAAAGCTAAGGTTTGCTGTGACTTTGTTTATCAATAATATTTCACAAAATTTGGTATGGGCGTACCTTGATGTTTTGTTACCAACGTGATTTTGTGTAATTTCTACTGAGTGTATTAGAAAGTCCTTATTGGCGATAAGAAGAAGTGGGCAATGTTTTCACATGAATTTTCGGAGTTTTTCGTCCAAGAAAAAGTTTATTTTTCACTTCAAATGGCTTATTTTGTTTATAAACAATAATAATAATACTGTAGGATAATTATAGTAATGCTTAAAATGAAAACTGATTTATATTTTTGCAGTATGGCACGTGGTACCTAGGTACTGATAGGAGAAAGTTGGCAGCGCGCCATTATAAAAACTATAGTAAGCAAACACTTCCACAGGCTGTTCATGCTCTGAAGAGTAAAAATATGAGTTCCCAAAATATTGTTGATTTTTTTAATATTTAAATGAGAATGCTACGTTTTTTTTTGTTCAGCAATGAAACTGTATTAGTTTTTTTTTATTTTTCTATGAAAAAATGTTTAATCAGTGGTTTATGAGTGAAAACTGTTAATTTGTTTCAAGTTTTTGAGATATTTCCTATTTTTTCTAATAAAAACACATTTATTATAAGTATTCAGCCGTTTTTTCAACTTTCATACATGCAGAAACTTTTTTAAAAACATAATATGAGGGCAAAGTTGTAATAAAATGTTTAAAAATTGCTTAACGATGATTTTTAAATGAGTGGGCATAGTTGAAAATTTTGCTGACAACTTTGCCCACCCTCTTTTTATTTTTTTTCGGATACTTCCTATAAAGATATCGAAACAACACTGGAACTAATGATTATTGATGCAAAAACATAACTTTTGGGATAAGCGCAATTACCAAAAAAAAATCTCACAGAAATATATTAACCGAAAACAATATTTTCGTGGGCAAAGTTGTAAGGTTTTACGGTACTTTGTTTGTGTATTTTTAGGATTTTATTTTTCTTCAATAGGAATCGTTATAAATTACCCTATAAAATACGTTGTATATCCATCTTGAGAGGGTTATTTAAAACCACACGCTTGTATTATTCTAAATTTTTTTAAATGCGTACGAGTAGATGATATTGTTCTTATAACTTGTAATGTTATTAATGTTCAAAATTATTTAATAAAATAATGGATCAGTTCTTCACAAATTAAATTTTATTAAATAGGTACTGCTTTTTTTCCAACAAACAGGTAGTTTTTTTCAGTAAATCATCAACAAAACTGGCGTATATTATGTTTTAAAAGAAATTATTTTATTTGATTCAAAGTCCGGATCAGCTCTAACAAATATCGCTTTTTTTACCAGTGAGGCGCATGTGCATTTGAATCTGATGTAAACATTTGCAACTAATATTATCTGCTTCATCAAAATAAGTTTTTCTTGTTCTTTTCAACATTGGTGATTCAATTTCCACTACACATTCATCATAAACAATTTGTTACTGAGTAACCTATAGCGTTATCTCCGTAACTTTGTCCACTAGACCAGGAATAAAATAAAACATCTGGAATCACCCTGTATATCATTTAAGAGAGCATGTATTTATGAAAATATTGACATTTTTAATCATTCTTGCCGGAAAACGATGTGTCACATAGTATAAAATTATAATTTAATAAACTCGTGTTTTTGAATAAAAAGCTCCATAATCATGAGCAAGTCCACTTCTGAAAGATTTAATGAGTCTGCTTTTTTAAAATTAGGTCCACACATTTTATTTTATTCACACAAAATTTTGCGAGTAATTCAAAATAAATCAATTCTATGCGAGGCACGTTACAGTCAGAAGCGTAATGTTTGTGCACATTCATATGCGGTGACGTCACAGTCATAGTCTTCGCCCCGCTACGGTATGCTTGTTTAATTGGTTATATTAGGAGAACGGCATTATCTATTGACATGAAATTTTCAGAATCATATTTTTATCCTTAGTACTTTGTTTTACGACAGTTAAAAATTATTTAAAACTTTTAGTAAACGAGCCCATTGCAAGCCAGAATGGTTGGTGTTGAATATCTTTTAGATATACGAACCCCGTTTGACTTTTTAGTGTAATTTAATAGCCGTCGGGGCCTATAGGCTATAATTCGTGGACTAAAGCCCATTGTTGTAGTAGAGGGCATAGAGATACTACATATAGAGGTAACAAGCCAGCTCGGAGCCCGACAGCATGTAAGAGAGAGATTGAAAGTAGAAGGTTTAGGATGCCGTTCTCTAATAGCGCGGATGCTATATATTCACAGACAAAGATGGAAAACCACTGATCGTCTATCTCTTTCTCTCTCACCGGAGTTCAGGCGGACATTCCCACTTACACAGCGTCCTATGGCTTGTTGCCTCTATATGTAGTATCTCTATGGTAGAGGGACGCTCTTAATCAGTTCATTATCATGTTGCTGGGTAACATAAATCACGATACCTATTGTTTGTTTAAAATATCAAAACAAATTAAATGGAACGACTATAATATTTTTATTTGATAAAAAAGATAAGATATGAAATATTTAACCTGCTGGGACCTCTTTCTGATTTTGGTATAGCTATTTTAAAATGGTTTTTTTATCGACAATTTTGACCACAATACCCACAGAATTAACTTGTTTTCTATATGAAAATACCTCAGCCGAGATAAAATACGTTGAAAATAGTGTACAGAGTAAATATACATATTATATTTTAATAATTCCACGGTACCACATTTTTAATAATATCAATCTTGCAAAATTTCGGTACTTTCCCCTTCTTGAAACTCGTTTAATTTAATTTTATGTAGGTTCGTTGCTATAGTGGAATGTGGGACTCACATTTAGATGGTATAATTGAAACTTCAAATTCATTAGTGGAAGTTTGAAATAGTATATTACGTAACAAGAGTTGTAAGTAACCCATTACGCACGAAATGAAAAAGTTTTCATGAGTGCGTGATGGGATTAAAACTCGTGTAGCGTACTGTCTATATAGAAAGGACAAGGAGTAATAAATCATTCATTTAAGTAGATTTCATAGACGTAGCAAAATATATTTTAAGAGGGTATACCGTAAGGTACATTTTGTATTGAACGAATGAGTTGCAGCTATGCTAAAGAATATACGATTTAGGTCAGAGGTAACGGTAAAAGCGGAAGGCAGGCATTCGTGGAAGGTTTGTCGTTAGGTTTGCAGCCACCATCTGGAAAAGGAAAAAGACTTATCATTGTCCATGTTGTAAGTTCTGAAGATTTTGTTGATGGTGGATTATTAACTTTTATTTCAAAACGCACGGGGGACTATCACGAAGATATGAATGGGGATGTCTTCGAGGAATGGTTTGTTCAAATGTTGGATCTGATTCCAAAAGGGGCTGTTATTGTTATGGACAACGCAAGTTACCATTCACGGTTACGAGAAGCATTGCCCACAAGTCGTTGGCGTAAAGCAGAGCTTTTGGAGTGGCTTATTTCGAAAAATATTAAGTTTCCAAAAGATCCACTAAGGAAAGAACTTTACAGAATTGCAAAAATGAACAAGAATAAATACAAAACCTACATTGTAGAAGAAATGGCTTCTTCTCGTGGTATATCAGTTCTTCGACTTCCCCCTTATCATTGTGAACTTAATCCCATAGAATTAATATGGGCTCAGGTAAAGGGGGAAGTTGAAAAAAAATACTACTTTTAAAATAAACGATGTTGTGAAATTGTTTGAGAGTGCTGTAAGTCATGTTAGTAAGGAAAATTGGACAAACTGTATCGAGCATGTTCTCGAAGTAGAGGCAAATATGTGGAAAATTGACAATATTTGTGATGATTTAATCGACCCTATTATTATTAATGTCAACAACGATTCTTCCTCTTCCGAGTCGGATATAGAATAAAATGTAAGTAATAAATGTGTTCCAATAATTATATCTTTTCATTTTTTATTATATTATAATTTAAAACGTATTTTTTTCCCAAAATACACACCACTGCATTGCGTTATTGCTTATCTGCTAATCCTTTAACAATGAAGAAACCCTAAACTTTGCTTCAACTGAAACAAATACGGGGTCGATCTACCTGGTTTTTAGATTTACGGAAGAAATGTAATTTAAAGTAAGAGATTTATCAAAAATTTCATGGTGCTCCCTGTAAAGGTTTTGCATACTTAATTAGGGTTTATTACTCCTCGTACTTTTTGTACATACTATATACTTTTTCAACGCCCATCTATTTTCTTCTGAGTGCTCATAATTTTATCTTTTTTACTACTAACAGACATATTCGTAGGTAAAGTTGAGAAAATGTTCGGATACTATATTTTGTTACAAACATTGACAGCATAAATAAGATGACGCTTATTTCCATATTAAGAAAACACGTATTATTTTTTTTTGGAAATTATATAATGTGTTGCCGACATTTAGGGGCATCACTGTTTTAATCTAAAATATATTTCTCTAATGCTAAAAGGTTTTATGACTTTTCATTGTATAAAAAGTATGTAAATAAACCAAATAAAGTAGTACGTGAATAAAAATTTGATTGTAATTTAATTAAACCAAGGAGTTTAAGTTTTCTTCTCAAAACGCACGTGTATGTTATGAGATCTCACTACGTGCATGTTATTGTTAAATGTCATTTACAAGGAATGTTGGCAGTGCGATCTTTGACGTTTACAGACATGGGCGTAGAAAAGTTTATTTTTCTACGACAACCTCAATAAATAAATTTTATAACCGCAACTTCATCATCATCATAAACAAGCCCATTTGGTACAGAATTTCATTTTTGCATCGGCTAGGCAAGTTGCTAAGCAACAAATGCGATATGGAATATTATTTCGTGTTAGGTCTATGTTCACTCCAAAATCACGACGACTTTGGCTTGTCAAATTATGACGTCCAGCGACAAATTGATGAAATGTCAGCAGATCGTTTCTGTCAGTTTTAGTAGGTAACGAGTAATTTCATAGTTATTTTCTACAAATACATTTTTATAGGCTTCTATTTCTGTGTAATAGCAATAAAGAAAATATTTACATACTTCTTCAATTTATATTTTAATTCTGATATAAAGCCCATTAGCTGAAAATTCTGAGTAATGAAATATCAGTTTATTTCTTTCGAAGTTTTTACAATGTATGCATGTATTAAACGTGAACGATATGTTGTAATACAAAAAGTATGGTATGCAATTCGCAACAAAATGGGCACCATTTTGTGCTCATTGCATAATGTTACGAGCTCAGTCATTCAGAAGCCGGTCCTGTCGCAAACTATGAATGCGTCCTTTCTAGAAAGGTTCTCCTACAGGTAATGTCCGAGACTGTTCTCGAACAGCGTAGAAGGCGGTGAATTCAAGAAATTTCTAGAGATTCGAGAAACTATATATACGCGGGTTTTCGAGTGAGTCGAGGAGTTGTTCAGTATACAGTGAATCGGTAAACAGTTTCAGTATACAGAAGTGAATATAAATAGTGTTGAAGATAAATTAGGACAATTACCGAGTGTAGATAAATTAATAGACATTAAGTAGTGTGTATACAAACTAAGTTTATTATAGTGTGTAAGTGTTTATTTAATAAATCAATAGCAATTATCCATAGTGAGTGTATAATTTTATCCCACGGTAAAAACTGTTTAAATAAATAAGAAAAACATTACAATAATATACTATTTACTTACAACAATGGGTCTGGGCCAGCTCCTTATTGATATATAAGATGTTGGAGTGAAAAAAATTAAATAGATTGTTGTTGATGTATCAGCTATTTTTCTACTCAATTTGGAATTTGGGTATTCACTAGTTTCAATAAGGAGAAGGAGATTATCTGAGACGATTTGAGATAACTCGTAGATGTCGCCAAAAAACCATATTGAGTAGGTGAAATCAACTACAGATTTTTCAAGTGAAAACCTCATTCTCTGAACTAAAACTGCATCTAAAACACTGGATTGATATTCGCAAAACGTGCTTAAAGTGCGAACAGGCACTTCTCGTTTATCTTTTGTTTCTTAATACTCACACCCCACATCAAGTGTATCTTCTGTAATTTATATTTAATATTCCGTGATAATTTTGTAGTTCTGTGTCTTTTGATTTTTCAATGAAAATTTGCAATTAACATAATACAATTTTTAAAAAGGAAACATTTATTTGCGAAAATTTCTATGTAAACCATGGACGTAAGATAAAGTTTTATAAGGTAATCATTGATTTTTGGAAATTCTCATTTATCATGGGCGTACGATACAAATTTTTAAAGGGATTAATTTATTTCAACAAATTTCTCCCTTCATGGGCGTACTATAAATTTTTTTAGAGGGATTAATTTGTTTGTAAACATTATATTTGCTATGGGAGTGAAAAAACATTTTGAAAAAGGTTCATTTGGCTTTTTTTTGTCACTAATTCACTACTTGCTTACTGTATACTGTATTGTACAAATTATGACCCATTAACGAATATTCCAATATTTTCTTCCTGAGCATATTTCACCAGATATTTCGCTTTCCTTCGTAAAGACGACCTTACTCCTTTCACAAGAGTAGCAGAATTTACAAAGATGGTAGGATTGGCAACACTGTGTAATGCGATATCAATATAAATTTCACTGTAATAATTATTCTGTTTTTTTTTTCAGTGTTCCTATCAAAGATGAGTTCTCTCTGCCAAAAATAACGAATGATTATGCGGTTACTATTCCCGCAGTTTGCCAGGACAGTTCTCCTGACACACCTCAACCTGGATACGATCTCAAACAAGGATGGATGAACGGGATTTTTGGCTGCTTGAGGCCCGTACTCTCCATCATTGGAAAAGGAGTGGTTGAAAATAAAAATAATCAAGGTAATTAATATATTATGTATTATTGAAAATAACACTTTTTTCAACCAAACTGTAAAGGTGCCTTTAGACCATAGGATTTTTCATTCGAATTTACATCAGCGTCGAACTTGTACCTTTCTAAATATTATCAAAGGTAATACCACGAGTGCTTCAAATTTTATCGATAATTTTTAATTTTCCACGAAAACTTGTTTATTTGGCAAAAATATGAAAACAAACCGATTGATAAAATCACGAGTCCGTTAGGACGAGGGAGTGATGAAAATAAAAAATTATGTGATAAAATTTGAGGAACGAGTTGTATTTGGGAAGATTATTTTTTTCAACAATTTGAAATTTTGTATTACCTGAATGTTCAATATTCTCTTGGGTGATGACACTGAATCGGTTTGTGTTCATTTTTCAATAAACTTCGAAGCACTTTTAGTTGTCAATAATGACAAATTCAAAGGAAGCAGAATTATCAGTATAATACCGAATGATTGGCTAGAATAATGTATTGCTATTGGTTAAAACCACCAAAATGTCAGATTTTGACAAGTGAAAAAAATAATCGTTCACATTTGTCTGAAAATGTCATTAATCTTGATAATTTGTGGTTATGAATTAAAGTGGTTGAAAAATATGTCTTGGAATAAACAAGAGATTGACATATTGATTGAGGAAATATTTCAAAAAAGATCTATTCCAAATATTGTTCCAAGACTTGGAATAAATATTGCACGAAAAATTGTCTAATCTAAAATGACCTTTAGGTACCTGTATTAAATGTTGGTAGTATAAAACTTCCTAAAATATCGACGTCAAGTGCAAAGACCGACGTAAAATTTCAACCGGAACTCGTTTTGTTTTTAAACAGTCGTAGAGGAAATTGTGGATAAACAAATGGTTACGTGAGTAGTTTTCGACGCAAAAAAATAAACAATCTCGTGACGGTAAAAAAAATATTATCATTATACACTTTTTTTGGGAAGGTACTAACCACAAAAATTTTAATAAATATTTAAAATTCATTCATTATAACCGCCTAATTTTATTAGAGAATCGGTGAATTGTCACGTAGGCTTCTATTCTGACGTACTCATACTTTGGAAAAGTAAAGAAGGAACATTGAAAATTTTGAGAATAAATAACCACTTCCACTGTTTCAATCAGGGACGTGGCAAGGGGATCCGAGCAAAACCGCCCCCCCTCGAAATTCCTGAAAGTTTAAGAAAATTTTAGCTCATTCAATAACCAGGAAGAGTAATATGAAAATCCTTGTTTCGAGGAAATAGAGTGGAAACTAAGAAAAAATAAGTATATTTACTCGTATTTGTTAGAACTGTCAAAAATGGAAGTTATTAGCTGATGTCAATGCTAAGAAGTGTTGTGTGAAACTGGGCGCAATCTGGCCCAGTTTAACTTTGAAGTGTAATACAATGTCCTTCGTGGCATATAGCTAGGGAAGTAGTTGTTGCTTCTGAGTGAACGGTTCTTTTGACGTCTAGTGCAAAGACTAGATTTATAGATCTGTTAGGAAGGAAATAAATATTTCTAAACGTTTCTTTTGTCAATATAAAGGGAAAAATATAAAAAGAATATAGAGAAGGGCTCATTGTTAATACCCCATAATAATAACAATAATATTAATAATTCAGCTAACATAATTTTTTAATATCTTCTGTATGTTCCTTGTGGTATATAAACCACAATATTTTTGAATTCTTTATTTCAACGTTTCGGTAGCGTTCCAGCTACCGTTGTCAAGAAAAAATAAGTAAAAATGAATTTTTATCCCTAACTGACACAACAGAAAAAATTTGTGGTTTAATTTCCCAAGAAATTAAAAAAAGAATAATTTTTTAAAACTTGACAATACCGTATGTGAAGGCGGGTTTATCAGAAAGAATTAAGACAATTAGTAATCAATTGAATATTCGAACTAGCTTTAAATCTAACAATACTTTGAGATCTATATTAACAAAAAAGAAAACAAAAAATGAAGAACAATCTTCAAAAAATTGCATATATCAGATATCTTGTGAATGCGACACATTTAAGTCAGGTATTTGCAAACATGCTTGGGAAGAAGGGCATCAAATTCAATGGGATTCGACAAAAATAATATTGAAAAAGTCCAATAATAAAAGACGAAAAATCAAAGAAAGTGCTTTAATACAACTAAATGCAGATAAATGTGTAGCTAGTATTTCAGCTGAATGTAGTCATATTTGGTTACCAATGTTAGAAAGAGAAATTTCCAATAATCAATTACCTGCGTTATCAGGATAGCATCATAAGTTTTTATCCAGGTTTTCTTATGATTTATCATTGGAATAGTTGTTAATCGATACACACTCCAATAAAAAAAATCACCAAACTGAGTTATACATATTTTGAAAACAAAAATAATCATACACAAAAAAGTAACAACAAATGCATTTTATTAACATTTCCAAATTAAACGGAAAAAAAGCGCTATCCCAATAAAAACCGTTCCTGGAACGTGCACCTCACTGGATTCCATTTCTATAATAGTAGACTATCATATCGTTAGAATATCAAAATAATTGTTATTTATTTCACATTTTACCAGAGATATGATCTACTGTGAATGTACTTTAATAAAATTTGTCAACAAAGTTTTGTAGTCTTAAGCTTCAAAATATTATTGATTGTCAATTTTTTTCGTTGTGTCAGATAGTGACCCAAAATTATTTAATTACTAATTAATCTTGACAACGATAGCTGGAGCACTACCGAAACGTCGAAATAAAAAATCTAAAAAGATTATTGTGGTTTGATTCCCAAAAAAATAAGAAAAAAAAAGAATAAATTACCCTGCTTGTTTGAACTAACTCTACATTATACAGTCTTAGCATGTTAAACTTTATTTTCCGTCGACCGTGTATTAACATAATATGCTTTTATCTACAACTGTCATGTAACGGGTACGATTTGACACTATTTTTAATGTCATAATGACGTATATTACCGCACTAGTGCGTTTTTGATTACATTACCGCACTAGTGCGGTAATAAGAATCTAGAAACATATTAATACCAGAATTAAATATTTAAAATAACACTGGAAGCTGCATTTTCAATTTCCGAAAGGAGATTTTCTTCGCTTGAACTCATTTTTATAGATTTTTGTTCATTCAACTTTGAAAATTTGATGACATAACTAATTTTTTTTTTTTTCACAGCCTTTTTTGTCTTTGTTGCTATGGTCATAAAATATGATACACAGTACCTTATGTTTGCAGTCAATATTATTAAAAATACGTTGGATTGAAATTTTTTTCAAATTTTATATTATAGGTACTCTTAATAATACTAATAAACAGTTGTAGATAAAATTTTGTTCGTAACACGTGTGATAGGAATTATTAACGCACTTATGTGATTACACGACTCGGCCTACGGCCTCGTCGTGCAAACTTCACATGCGTGCGATAATAATGTCCATATCCCACTAATTACGTAAATAACTATTAACGTTCTCAAAATTAGACAAAATCATACATTAATGACAGCATGAATGCATGATTTACCTACATTAATCAATGATTTTCTGCAGGCAACCCAACGCACATCTTATACATTGTATCTTATATTGACAGTGAGGTACCTGTGGTGTAGGCAACCAAACATACATTTGAATTTTTCACGTAAGAAACAAATAAATATTTTTAGTTTTTAAATATTGAGAGAAACGAAAACAACTTATACAGTCGACGGAAAAGCTTTGTAACTAACACGAGTATTAAAAGGGCAATTAACAATCTCAAACATTAAACGCTCGATTGTTGATGGCCCTCATTATTACCCTTGTTGGTTAAATAACTATAAACGAGTTCACAGACTACTAAGATGCAATAAGAAGTATATTCCACCGTTTTACTTACATATTGACTTGATATGAATCTCCAAACTATCCTCGTTTCAATTTTTCTGCTATAACATTTTTTTTCTTATTTTAGATGACTGGGAAATCCCTTTCGAGCAAATAACAGATCTTAAATTCCTCGGATCGGGTGGACAAGGAGCAGTATTTTCGGGAATGTTCAACAATATACAAGTGGCCGTTAAAAAAGTCTCCGAACTCAAAGACACCGACATACGAAACCTCAGAAAATTAAACCACCCGAATATAGTTAAATTCAAAGGAGTTTGTACGCAGGAAACATCATGCTATTGCATCGTAATGGAATTTTGTCCTTACGGACCACTTTTCGATTTGCTCAAAAATCAAAAAAACAGCGTAACCATAAATAGAGTGGTGTCTTGGGCCAAACAAATTGCAAACGGAATGCATTATTTGCACAGCCACAAGATTATACATCGTGATTTAAAAAGTCCAAAGTAAGTTTTTCAAAATTACTTTGTATAAATATTTAATATTTTTTTTACAGTGTATTAATAGGAGAAGACGAAGTTATCAAGATAAGCGATTTTGGTACATCGCGAACTTGGAACGGAGTCAGCGAAAAAATGACTTTTGCAGGAACTGTAGCTTGGATGGCCCCCGAAGCCATTCAAGAATTAGCCTGCAGCGAAAAAGTTGACATTTGGTCCTTCGGCGTGGTCCTGTGGGAACTTATAACTTGCGAAGTCCCGTACGACGGGATGAATAACGGTGCCATAATGTATTCAGTGGGATCTGGAAAATTGATCCCACCGATACCGTCTACTTGCCCAGACGGGTTCAAATTGATCATGCAAATGTGCTGGAAATTCAACCCGCGAGAAAGACCCAATTTCAAATTAATCTGCAACCATTTGGAAATCGCCGCGGTGGATATACTATCAAAATACGAAGACAAAACATTTTTCGAAACCCAAGAAAGCTGGAAACAAGAAATCCGCACACACATCTATTTATTTTGCGAAAAATTGCAAAAACATAAAATCGAATATCAACTCAAAGAGGAACAACTCATTGAAAAAAGAGAATTGGAACTGAAGCACATCAAAGACATAAGAGAAGTGTACGATAGGAGATTGGAAAAAGTTAATCAGATGCTGGTGGAATTAGCTGCAAAAATTCAACAGTTCGAACGACAACGACCGGGAGCTAGACAGAGGAAAATTTTATCTAGGTTTAATAAAACTAGAAGAAGACCTGGGAACCAAAGTACAACACCTACTAGCCCGGAGTGTAGTTTAACCAGTCCCGACAGTCCACACATTGTAAGTATTTCACATTATTTAATAGTCCAGTAAATGAAGGGACAAAGCTCCTGAAGAGTCCCTGAAGACTTCACTTTGGGCTCAATTTGTAGGTCACGGCAGGTGTTCTTGAACGAGAGAAAACTTAACGCGATTGAGTTTACGGAAGGGGGGGAAAATGGCCCCATAAACACTGGAAAACGGGTTTCTCACTAATATCTGTCTAAATATGCGAATTAGAGAATTTTTCTTTAGATAAAAAATGAAGATCGTCTTATTATCTACAAAAGTGGTTCTTATATTTTTTTCCGAAAATTCGATAGTTATCGAAATAATGAGACCTAAAAGTCTCCTCATTTCGGCTGCTGATGCTCTCTGTAGGAATTCTGCTGTCTATGCATTAACTCGTAAGCGGGTGGACGAATTGTTCCATAATTCGGCAAAAAATTGACATTTACCGATGATTCAAAGTTCATCGCAATGGGAAAGGAGCGGGTAAACATACAACACGGCTCTTTCAAGTGCGCATGACTCAAGACTTTGCCAAATTTAGTAGTAACATAACAATCTTGAAATAAATATGTAAATATCAGAAATATAAAACTAAAAAAAAACAAGGAAACCCAGGCCCAAACCCGTTGATCAAAGTGTAACTATGTATAGAAATATCGGAAAATGGGAAATAAAAAACTAAAAACAAAACCCAGCACCTAGCCGGGTTTCCAACCTACGACCTCTGAGTTGTAAGCTCAATACCCTACCAACTAGTGATGGGGAACTCGAATACTAAGAATCGGAAAGTATCCGATTCTTAATAGTACTCGGTGTATTCGATTCTTTTATCCAAGTACTCGAATACCGGCTGTTCTCGGATTTCGGCATAGCATCGCATAAACTCGGAATCGGAAATAATAATTCGTAGGTCAGTCACGGACCAGTCCTGTTAACAGATTCCGAATTCCGATTGAGGACTCAGACGGATCGATCAACAACCTAAGAATAGTGAAAACAAAACGAGTTCGCTCAGGCACCGGTATCTGTTAATACGTTAGTGTATCGGTGTTCGTGTTCGATCGTATTCGTCCTCATCGATATACAATCTTTGTTCTCGAGAACTCAGTACTCGGATAAGTATTCGATTCCTAAAATGATTCGAGTACTACGTATCCGATTCTCAAAAGTATTCGATTCTGCCTATCACTACTAAATACCAACTGCGATAATCAGCTCAGATCGAATAGAAGGTTAAAGGCTGCTTGGACGCATGCGCACCTCAACTACTAAATTTGACGTGGTGGGTAGAGCCCTAATGGGAAGACCCGTAGCTATCGTTCCATGTGACTTGCAGTTCGTTCGTACTTGACAAAAATATTTTAAAAAGCGGTCAAAGTTTTTTTCCACAAGATTTTGAGACTATTTCACTAATGTTTTCATATTTTTAAAAAAAATAGTCATCCTAATTTTTTTAAATAATGGAACCTAAGGAGGTCTTGAATAATCTCAGACATTTTTTATTAATATCTTTCTTGCGTTTTGATAAAAAATTGATTTGTTTATTTACATTTTTAAGCCGTTTTCGGAGTTCTGTACAATCTGTGGAATAAGAGCGATTTAAAAATGTTTCATCCTATATATTGCTTTTCAATGCACATCATTTTAAAACTTAGAGTGTCTAGTTTTGAAATGTACTTTTTGATTGTTAATAAAATCCAATCATTTTCCAGAAATCAGGGAAATTGATCACACCGGTGAAAACCGGACTTTTTTTTAAATAAATAAATAAACAAATCAATTTTTTATCAAAACGTAAGAAAGATATTAAAAAAAATGTCTGAGATCATTCAAGACCTCCTGAGGTTCCATTATAAAAAAAATTAGGATAAGAGACTATTTTTCAAAGAAATATGAACAAATGAATGAAATAAGTGTCAAAATCTTGTGGAAAAAAATTGTCCGCTTTTTTAAATATTTTTGTCATTTCCGAACGAACTGCAAGTCACATGGAATGATAGTTACGAGTCTCCCCTCAGGGTCGTGCAGTGATATTTTTCAGGTTGATGCATGCCTCCCAACTAACGCCCCTTATTTTGAATATTTTAAAATTGAGATAAAAAACATGAAAAAAAATCCGCATACAGTTGGCAAATGCAAACGTGAGCCCTGGTGGGCGTGTTCATGTCGCTGTAGTTGTATTTTTGTAGTAACAATTCGATATTTTGAATCGATAACCAAATATAGATACCATAAATGTCAACTGTTAAGAGATATGTAAACAAAGTCAAACTTGCTAAAAATGTAACTCTAAATATTAATAATAAAAATTATATTGGACCTAAACTAAAACTACCGTTTGCTCTAAATGTCTATATTTTCAAATTACATAACTGTATTAATGTCATGAAAAAGAAGGGTCAAGTTTCTATGGAAAGCCATAAAATATGAACTGGTTGCCGATGCAAAAATGAAAATTACCCGAATTTACTATTCGAATTATCAGAATTTGTCAAAATTACCAAAAGGACACATTGGCTATCTAAATAAATTCTTCGACCCCAGTCAATATAGAAAATCCCCAAAAACAATAGCCATTTTATATATCCCTTCTACAAAATATTCGAAAAACTATTGGATCCAAATTAGTGAAATTGTCTAAAAATCGGATAATCATCCTCGCATTGACAACACTGATACAGAATGAATAAAATGATGTATGTTGATGAAATCACTCGGTCATATTATTTCGATTATATTTAACAATTAAATACTAATGGACAATCGTTAACATTGGCTCTTGATTGGCTGCTTGCGATGACCTTATTTTAGTTCGCATATTTTCCGGGGCTCATGTTTGGTTCTGACAACTGTACCTATCTTCAATTTCAAAATATAAATAGTCTAAATTCTAAGTCTATTTAAAAAAGGATATTATCAGCAATATTAAAAGCGGCGTGCTATTGTGAGGAATATTAAATCATGTAAGATGATACCCTACCCCATTTTGGTGCCGATAATAAAAGTGTCTTTTTTTAAATCTTAAATCGTCGGACCGTAAAAACAACTATGGGTTGAATATTGACCCTCTTAGATTTGTGTTGAACATTGATAATAATATAGCTATTCTTTAATAATTATATTATATTATAATAACATAAATTCTTTTCTGATGTAATAAGTTTATTCGCGCTTACACATATCAGAAAAAGTTGAAGTTTTTAGTGACAAACAGAGGAATGAATAATTTTCAGCTTCGCTCTCCTAATGCCGCCCTTTTGTAGGGCCGCCTCATGCAGTTGCCTCCCTGCTCCATAGTACCGCACGGCCCTGCTTCCCATTGTGATGAACTTTTAATGATCGGAAAATGTCAATTTTTTGCCGAGTTATGGATCAATTCGTCCGCCCGCTTACAAGTTAATGCGTAGACAGCAGAATTCCTAAAGGCAGAGTAGCAACTGAAATAAGGAGACTTTTAGGTCTCATTATCTCGATAACTATCGAATTTTCTAAAAAAATTATGAGAACCATTTTGTAAATGTAATAAGACGATCTTCATTTTTTATCCAAATTCTCTAATAATCTAGTCAACAAGTACCTTTTTGGCCAACTTTTTTCAGCAGTCTCCGAAAATTATGATCGAGGTATCATTCGATTCGGGATGGCATCTATACTCGATTTGAAATTGGTTGATAGTAATAAATCATTAAAA
>CAJUYH010000033.1:32808-55573 GCA_910591685.1 Galerucella tenella
GAGTCTACTAATCGTTAAGAATCTAGTTGATAGTAGGTACTTACTATCACCTCTCACTTGAAAATGAATAAACAACCAAAGAGTATTTATTCTTTAATTTTTACTTCAAGTTTCTATACCGTTTGTGCTAGTACTAGCACGTCTTTTCACTTGAGAATGAACCAAGTGCCTCGGATATTTAATTCGCTCGTCAGGATTGTCTCTTAAGCTTTATTTTTTAATTCTTAAGCCTTGTCTGTAGTACTTCATCTGTTAGCTTCTCCATTAGGTTTCTATACCATTTATTCCTGTTATCTGTTGATTCGTACTACTAACCTTGGAGAACCTGGGTGCTAGTACTAATGCGTCTTCTTCTCACTTCTTCTCATGTAATAACGAAGCTAGAGCATAAGAGATTCAATTCGCCCTTCGGGATTGTCTCTTAAACTATTTTTAATTCTTAAGACTTGTCTTTAGTACTTCATCTGTAAGTTTCTACAATATGTATTCCTCTGTTGATTCGTACTAACCTTGAAGGACCTCGGTGCTACTTCTAGTATACTTTGGCAAGTTTATCTGGAGCCGTGAAATTAATGCAGTCAAAAACATTCGATATTGCCAAGCTTAACTATGAAAAAGCTGAAGGGCTAAGTATGTACTTTTTTTAATTTCTTGGGAAATTAAACCACAATATTTTTAAATTCTTTATTTCAACGTTTCGGTAGCGTTCCAGCTACCGTTGTCAAGAAAAAATAAGTAGAAATTAAGTAATTTTTTTATCCCTAACTGACACAACAGAAAAATTACTTAATTTCTACTTATTTTTTCTTGACAACGGTAGCTGGAACGCTACCGAAACGTTGAAATAAGGAATTTAAAAATATTGTGGTTTAATTTCCCAAGAAATTAAAAAAAGAATGAATAATATACCACAAGGAACATACAGAAGATAGCTAAGTATGTAGTGATAATAATCAGAAAAGGGACTTTTTATTGATAACAATATTAACTATATGATTGAACGTTAATTCTTTAATGTGCTTGTTTCCTTGGATTTCTTCAATTAACTTTATTTTTTCAATTTATGAATATTAAAAGATGAGCACTTTTCCAAATTTGTAATGGGCTTCTTCAAGCTCTGGCAGCGTTGTACGAAAACCATAATTATTACCACACCCTCCGAATTACATAATTGGTGATTTTTATCGAAAGCTTAATTCTTATTGGCAAGCGCGCGTGTGTGTGTTCTTCCTTCTCACTTCGTCAATTGACTGATATTCATTTATCCAGTGGCGTTGGTGTTGTCAATGACCTTTGTATTTTCAATCTTTATTGGTGAAATAGGCACCGTACGTTTATGACAGATATGCGCCATGTTTCCTCGCCTCTTACCGATGCCGCGTAGCTTTAGATAAACTTGCCAAACCATACGTCTTCTTCACATTTCATTTTTTTTGGAAATGTGGGAAAATGTTTTACGCACACCTCCGTGTCAATGTGCCAATGTTACCCACTAAAAACCCACCTTCAAGCCTGTTCGTACATCCCAGCCTGGAATTGCCTTTAAGGCATAGCTTCAGGAGGGGATACGCGTTTTACCCGACTACGACGTCTCTCTCTCTCCCTCTCATCTGCTAGTTTCATTTCACTACTTCCGTTATGAAACCATGTCCTTTTTCCCAATTGTCTCTAAAATCCACCATAATGCTTCTTTCCTTTCCCCCCCCTATCTACTACACCCGAGGATATAGTGTTCTGGGCTGTGCACCTCCTCTCTGCAGTAATCTCAGGTTTGGTCTGGAACTTTTCCAATTCTATACAAGTAGCTCTTAAAGCACTCATGGCCGCTTAAAAACTGGGTGGTGTAAAAATTGATCTTATGGCTGCAATCCAGGTCAGGTATGATACTCTTTATCCATTGAGCAACGCTTTCTAGCTCCGCCCATCTCCGTATCCATCTTTCCCTGGTAGCTTCCTTCTCCGCACGTCTGATTTCATCCGTCACCTTACCCACCCGAAATAGTCACTGACCCTTTCTACCATTAGGTCCATCGGGGGGATCCCAGCGATGACTGCCAGTACCTCAAAAGATGCCGTCCTATACGCACTAATCACCCTGAGCAGCATTTTCCTCTGCGTGGACAGGAGCATATTTCTGTGCTTCTTGACTAGTATTACCCCACCCCAAATGGGCACCGCATACAATAAGATCGAGGTCACAACTCCTGCCAACATCCTTTTACCCATGATCCCCAGGCCTCTCATGTTTCGGAGTATCCGGAAATTTGCCTTCTCGCTTTATTACAGATTTGTCTTACATACATGAGTTTATCGTCGAGCCAGATTCCCAAATATTTTACAGCCTTGTTTCCCACAACAAAAGCAATATCTTCCCTTTTCTTTTTCCAGAGGGGGCCGTCAGGATGATGGCTTCTGTCCTATCAGGAGCTAACTCCAAACCCTGGTTCTCAACCCAATTTATGACAGTCTCCGATGCCTTCTCCGCCGTGTACATTAGCTCTTCCTTTGTGTCCGCACAAATAATAAGTGAGAAGTCATCGGCAAAAGCCGCCTTGAACATTCCTCCGGTAAATCTAGATTTAGGATTCCATTATACGCAACGTTCCATAACAGAGGACCCTACAGAACCCCTTGCTGCATCTTAATTTCGGTCTTCCCCACTATTAGCAGCCTCTCTCCGAAATACTCCCCGATAATATTTCTCAAGTATCCGTTAACCCCGATGCTCTGAAGGGCTTGGAAAATTTTGTCCCATTTTGCCGTATTAAACGCGTTTCTAATATCCATACCTATTACCGCGCCCCATTCCCACCTGGGATTCGTTGCCTGTTTAGTCACGAATTCTATGGCGTGGAGGGTGGACATTCCCTCCCGAAAACCAAACTGTTTATCCGACATCCCGTTTCTCGCAGTAACTTCCTCTTGTAGCCGTCCTTTGATTAAGTGCTCGAACAATTTTCCCATACTGTCTATTAGACATATCGGCCTGTACTTCCCATCTTCCATCTTTCCTTTCGGAATCAGTACGACCTTGGCCCTTTTCCATCCCATGGGGATACTATGATCTGTAAGGAGTACTGCTAACCTTGAAGGATCTGGTGCTAGTACTAATACCTACGTCTTCTTCTCACGTAATAATGAAGCTAGAGCATAGGAGATTCAATTCGCCCTTCGGGATTGCCTCTTAAACTTTTCTTAATCCTTGAGCCTTGTCTTTAGTACTTCATCTGTAAGTTTCTACACTATGTATTCCTCTTCTGAAGCAAGACCCTAGGATATTCAATTTACCCATCTGGAAAATTTATTTTTTTTAATTACTAAGCCTTGTCTGTAGTACTTCATGAGTAAGTTTCTCCATTAGGTTTCTATATCATTTATTCCTCTTATATGTTGATTCGTACTGAAGGACTTGAAGGACTTAGGTCCTACTACTAGTATGTCTTCTTCTCATTTAATAATGAAGCTAGAGCCTAGGAGATTCAATTCGCTCATAAGAATTGTCTATTGGACTTTATTTTTTAAGTCTTAAGCCTTGTTTGTAGTACTTCATCAGTTAGTTTCTCCATTAGGCTTCTATACCATTTATTCCTCTTATCTGTTGATTCGTACTGCTAACCTTGAAGGACCTGGGTGCTAGTATTAGTACTAGCCTCTTAGCATTCTTGAACCTTGTCGAAAGTACCTACTTATTTCGTAAGTTTATTATCCATTTGTTGAGGAGTTTTCCCCTTTAGTTTTTTAACGTTTTATTCCTCTTTTTGTCTGTTAATTCGCACTACCAGCCCCGAGGAACCTCGGGAATATTTCATTTTCATATCGGGATTGTATATTGTATATCCATTTTTTCTTCTTAACTTGTTTTTCCAATTATTAAATCTTGTCAACAGTTCAAAGATTCACCAGACGAGATTCCCGTATAACTAGTCCAGTAATTTTTGAATGTGAAGACAGTGTCAATCGAAATATTCATCCACAAATGTCCAGCGAAGAGGACAATCTCGAAACGATAGGCCGGAAAGTCTCAGCAATACAAATCGATACGATTTTTTCTCCTGAAAATGGTAATATTTCGACAAATCTCGCGGATATAATTGGGCAGCGAAGCTTTCAAGAAACGAGAGACGATTTGGATAGTACGGAAGATGCAGCTAACGAAGATAGTGTTTCGGACGAGGAAGGGGAGGTTTATAATCAATCGTTGAAGAGAAAAAGGTAAATTTTCAATATATTTCTGGGCTATATGACATTTTAATTGAACTGTGGGTATTATAAATGTTTGTAAAAAGGTGAAACAATATTTTAAATTTGTAAATGCTGGGGAAACAGGATTTACAATAATTAAAGTCTTTGGTCAAACAAAAAATTTATATCCAAGTTGTGCTAACTGCTATAAAAACCTTCAGCTATGAATTAAAACTAGTTCGGAAATTCCAATGTTTCTGTTGTGTTACTTAAGAGTTGATTTTTTTATCAATTTACAAATTTTTTCCAATTTGTTTAATTTTTTTTCAGCCATTAACTTTTTTGTTTACTTGCAATTCTGAAATATAATTATTCACCTTTTTGGAAACAACTAAACTACTCACAGGAAAATTACTTATCCCAATCAGGTATTGGACAAACAACTTCAAATTTCAAATATTTTCAACCCGTCAATATGTCAAATGTCAACCAATAGATTTATAATAATATTTTTCAATTTTACTTAGCAAGCAAAATTCTGGAAAAGAGTCTGTAAAATTAAGGTAAATTTAAATTATTTGTCATATCACTTTCATTTATACAGATTGTCCCTTCAGTTCTACGTCTTTTCTCCTATAAACTTCTTTCTTTTTGATTGGTTATTTAAATAGCTTGGAGGTGGAAATAAACTTGAAACAGTTATTTCTCCAAAAAATAAAACAAGATGGTTTACTTCGGGTGAACGAGGAGGTAAACTTTGGATATTTGATCTTGAAATCTTTATGGATCTTGATCTTAAATCCTTCAAATTGCATCTACAACTTGGCATCGATGCACAGTTTAGAAGAAGAATTCGGAGACTCTCCAATATCCTCTTTTTTGCAATTTTATGTTAAAAAAAGTAATCAAAGAACTAAAAAATAGAAAATCATCTGGGTCCAACAAAATTACAGCAAAAATAATAAGAGAGAGAGAGAGCATAATAATAATTAGTACCTACTCATCAAAAGCCTGGAAAAGATTAAAAAAGTATAAAGATTTCTAATTTTTTGCAGGTATCTTACGATCTGTAAAAAATATCAAAATTTGTTTGAAAGATAAGTTATGGGAAATCGAATTTCCTTCAATAAATTTCCCATAAAATTTTCTCCTAAAGTTGATGGTTGCGTCGGAAAATAGGAAAAAGGTAAAAAATTAAAATCAATCCAACTTTAGGGTTAAATAACTTTTGAAGAAATGAATTTATCAAAAAACCGTGGGAGACCTTTTTCGTAGATCGTTAAATTTTCTACAAGAATCTGTTTTGATCATTTTAAAATATTATCTGTAACGCGAGTTACAAAATTCCAAAATACAAGCGTACCTTGTTCCCATGTTATTTAAATGGAAAATTGAAATTTATATTGTATGTATATATATATATATATGTATATTGTATATGGTATTAGGATCTCTATCTTTCACATTTTTTCTTGAAACAGTCTAAATATAAGCAAGAAAATTTGCGCTTCCAAGTTATCTAGACAGTATCACTCAAAATAAACAGGGAGATATGAAGAGAGTAGGTACTTGAGGACATTCTGTACACAGACACACATTAATTTTTTAAGATAGTGGCCACCATTTACACATTTTGATATAGTAGAATAATATTTTAATTTCATAAGTGATCGATTTATTTGGAAAAATATTCATCTACCATGAGCGTATATTGAAATTTTTGCACGGGGTGATTTATTTGTAAAAAAATTTTGTATCATGGAAATATGATGAAATTTTTTAAATAGGGGCTCATTTATCTTCAAAAATGCCTGCGAACGATTTAATTTTTTTTGGGGAATTTATTTGCAAAAATTTAGAAAATTTTGTATTGTGAGCGTGAGATAAAATTTTTGAAGGGTATTGGAATATTTGTAAGAATTTCCATATAACATGATTTATTTGTTAAAATTCCCGTTTCATGGGCGTCCCATAACATTTTTGAAGAGGGGTTAATTTATCTGCAAAAATGCTCATCTACGGTGGGCGTAAGAATTAATTCTCGAAGGAAATTTATTTGTATCCAAAAATTTTTATATAGGTATAGTCAAATGCGGGTTATACGATTCAACAAAGACACACTCACCGTTTTTGTTTTCTTTTATTGCGTTTAATCATAACTTCCAAATAAAATCCGTAGGTTGAATAAGACAGACTTATGCAATTTCAACAGAAGAAAAAAAGGATATGTATTTAGTTTTCAGCGATTCTAAAAAGTCTTTCACCAGCTAAGTTTTTATTTAAATGTCAGTTATGTCAGGAAGGGTAGCATATAATATCCTCCAAAAGACGTTGGACGATGTCCACAGTTGGTGTCAGAGGGAACAGATGTCTGTTAACCCTGGCAAAACTGTAATAGCTCCCTTCACTAGAAAAAGGAAGTTGGAGGATCTTCCACCACTTTCCTACAATGGTGAGGTTATTCCATTTGCAGCGGAAGTAAAATATTTGGGGATTATCCTAGATAAGAAACTTACTTGGAACGCTCACTTGGAAAAAGTTATCCATAAGGCCAGACTATATTTGTGGACATGTCGCAGGATCTGTGGAAAATCTTGGGGCTTGGGACCCAAACAAATCTATTGGATATATATGATGATCGTTAGACCAATGATCACATATGGAGCTATTGCCTGGTGGCCAAAAGCTTTACAGCGAACAGCCCAAGCAAAGCTCTCTGGTTTACAGAGACAGGCTTGTCTGGAAATCACTGGTGCTATCAGCTCCACAACGTCAGCAGCCATGGAAATCCTTCTAAACCTACCTCCTCTCCATATATTTTTGGAAAGAGAGGCTAGATGGACAGCTAAATGCACAAATCAGGCTTATGCAGAACGAAGCAGAATACTAGCGGACAGTGAAAGTCACAGTATTCTGGGAATGACCTCTGACATAATGCCTCCAACAGTAAACTACGACCTGCCTTACACCGTCCTAATTCCAAATAGAGATGAATGGGTCCTCCGTATGGATGAACTATTAAGAGCAGACAGCTGTTGGTACACAGACGGCTCAAAAACACCCTCAGTCTCTGGTGCAGGTGTATACGGGCGCAGACCTAGGACAGAAATTTCAAGCTCTCTAGGATCCTATATAACCGTATTTCAGGCGGAAATTTACGCCTTTGTTTCATGTGAGAGTGGAGCAAGCCAATTTCATACATAGAACAATAAAAATTTTCTCGGACAGCCAAGCGGCTTTAAAAGCACTTAGCTCTCGCTGTGTAACGTCGAAATTTGTTTTAGACTGCCAATAAAGACTCTCCTCAATAGGAGAACTCAATAAAGTATTGCTGGTCTGGATCCCTGGCCATTCTGGCATGGAAGGACACGAGAAGGGAGACTTTCTTGCAAGGGAGGGTGCCGCACGTGTTTCTATCGGACCAGAACCTACAATTGGCATCGCAATAAGTTTTGCCAAACAAACACTAAATACCTGGACAGCAAGAAGAGCTTTAGACTTCTGGCATAATTTACCAGGATTGGTTCATTCAAAGGCTTTTATTCATCCTTCGAAGTATGTCTCCAAACAAATGTGTTAGACCATAGCAGGCATGACCTACGTTGTCTAACACTGTCATCTAAATCATCATATGCTAAAACTTGGACTGTCGGAAGATCCGACTTGCCGTCTTTGTTTGGAAGATGATGAAACAGCAGAGCATATAATTTGTGCCTGCCCCGCCGCGGCTCGAATCAGGTATCTGATGTTTGGCAGGGTCTCTCTCTCGCCCTCGGACCTGAAATATCATTCACCAAATAAAATGATCGGCTTCGTTGCGAGTCGCAGTGGAGGGCCTTATAGACCCACTCACCACAAACCTAACCTAACCTAACCTAACCTATGTCACTTTGACAATTCAAAGTGACAATATGAATCATAAGAGGCAATTTTCCGGTATTTTGCATCCTCAAGCAAAAAAAAGGTACTTAATCTGATAGATTATTTGGAGAATAAATAAAAAAGTGAAAACTCGTCAACCAGTCTGCAGGAAATATCAACCATCATTATTTTCTCCGGGTATATTTTTAATCTCTCATTTTGGTAATCTCTGTGTCTTCTGATTTGATACATATGGTTAGTGACTTTTGAACCCGCACGATAAGAGCGCTTTCGACTATACCATCATTATTTTATTTTTAAAATTTACTTTTCATTATAGACGTACGATAAAATATTGAAGAAGGTTAATTCATTTTTGTTTTAACTTCTGTCCTCTTTTTTTTAAATTACTTTTCGACTCTTGACACAAGCATTTGCGACATAGACTTCCCAGCTTTCTACCAAGATTTTGACTAACAATAAATAAATTTTCTAGCTCTGCAAGAAGACCAATATATCCGGGAAGGAGATCGAACCGTCACAAAGCCAACTTCATCTTCCAAAGGGAACAGAACGCATCGGATGAAGGAAACACATCGGAATATTCAATTTCACCATCGAGTAAATCTTCGACATTAGAATCCAACCCGGACCGGGTAAGACGTCTGTCTAATATGTCAATTAAACGCCCCAATGACAGTTTAGACAGATCGTCTGATGACAGTGAATCGGAAGATAATCTTACTATAGCGACACAGGTGGCGTTTACATTGAACAAAAGCGAACATGTAGTCTGAATTTCATAAAAAAAAGCGTGAATGTGATTTTAGTTGAGTAAGTTGAGAAGATCTTAGTTTTAAAAATCTCTTTGGGTATCTGTAATAAGTTCGAAAGCACGGAAAAGTTTTATTATGTATTTGTTTCATTCTCTTCTCTTTGTTGTTGCTGTTTGTTTTTATTGTTGAAATGCACTGTTTTTAATATATTTATTGAATTTTTTTTTAATTCAACAGTAAACTAAAGTGGGTCGTAATAGGCGTAATTCTTATTATACAGGGTGCGTTAAAACATCTTTTTTAGTACTACAGCTTCTATCTGGCTTATAAGTTGGTCATGTCCTACTAACGATTGTGAGAAATGTACAAATTTGAAAAACGGAACCATGTTTTTCCTCCTAAAATGTGAAAATTGCTAAGGCATCCGTTTTTGATAAACAGGCAGTGAGAAAATTGAATACACATTTTTTACGATTATGTCAGTATTATTGGCAACATAGTACAAACATTCAAACATTTTGTATGTTTTGGATGCAGACTCATCCCATACATTGGTTTCGAGTCTTATGTAAGAACTTTTAACAAACATTTTTTTTCCAAAATTTTTTTAGATTTTTCATTTCAATTTCCTTTATTTTTTGGCCCATTATTAAGAAAAAATATTTAAATAATTTCCACTTTTTCACCATTTAGGTACACATCCCTTAAGTTTTTTTCGAGTCTTATTTACAGGAGTTTTTTTCCTTTTATTATTCAATATTTTTTTTCAAATGCTCTTTAGATTTTTCATTTCAATTTTCTTAATTTTTTCACCTTCTGGGTTTTTTTTGAGAAAAATTTCTTGGATTCTATCCACTTTTTTACCTTTTACGTATCCTATAAGTTTGTTTCGAGCCTTATTAATTAGACTTTTTTCCTTTTTTTTATTCAATCTTTTTTTCCTTTCCTTTATTTTTTGGCCCATTGTTTCGAAAAAAAATTTCTTGAACTCTTTCCACTTGTACACCATTTACGAATCCCACAAGTTTGTTTCCAGTCTTATTTATTGGACTTTTTTCTTCTTTTTTCATTCAATATTTTGTTTTCAAATGCTTCTTAGATTTTTCATTCCAATTATCTCAATTTTTTCACCCATTATTTTCTGTTTTTTTTTTGGAAAAATTTCTTGAATTCCTTCCACTTTTTCACCAAAATACCGTGATTAGGATATTTTGTTGTAATAAAATTTCAAGACAACAAGCCAATAAATGTTCTGTTATCGGGACTGCCCTAATAGTTCACCCTGGTGGGGTTAGGTTAGGTGTCTTATTATTCCTGAAATAAATGTACAAATACCTTGACCATTTAATTTATTTTATATTTTCTTAATCTCCTTAATTTTGTGTTTATCTTATTGCGCGCAATTCGGCTCCTAATTTGGGTGTTCTTACTTGTATTCAGGTAGAAAATGACCGCTGCGTGCAACTCATCCCTGCCCCCTTTTACCATATACACATCCCATTAATTTGTTTTTAGTCTTATTTATTGGACTTCTTTTTCTTCAAATTTTTTTTCTCCGGGGGTAGAAATTTTTCTTCTTTTCTTTACATTTTTTCTTTTTTTCTAGTCAATAATTTTTTCTCAGATGCCTAAGATTTTTCATTTGAATTTTGCTTTTGAAAAAAAATTCCAAATTCTTTCCATTTTTTTTCTATTTTTCCTTTTTTTTTCTCAATCATTTTTTCTCAAATGTTTTTAGATTAATTATCTGTTTCCTTTATTTTTTCACCCCTTGTTTTCAGTTTTCTTCTAAATTCTTTCCACTTATCCCACACATCCCATAAGTTTGTTTCAAATCTTATTTATTTGACTTTTTTATTCAATATTTTTTTTCAAATGCTTAGATTTTTCATTTCAATTTTCTCAATTGGTTCCTGTTTTTTGAAAGAATCTCATGAATTTGCTTATAGTCTTATTTATTGGACTTTTTTTTCCATGAAGTTTTTTTTTCTCAGGGAGTAGAAATTTTTTTTCTTTCCTTTACATTTGTTCTTTTTTTTCTATTAAATAATTTTTTTTCAGATGTCTAAGATTTTTCATTTGAATTCTATTTATTGTTTGTCCCATTTTTTTCAGCGTTTTTGAAAAAAAAACTCCAAATTCTTTCCACTCTTTTTCTTGAAATTTTTTTTTTCTATTCAATCATTTTTTCTCAAATGTTTTTTAGATTAATTATCTTAATTTTTTTGTCACCCCTTTATTTCAGTTCTTTCCACTTTACACATCCCATGAGTTTGTTTTAGTTCATACAGGGGGTGGGTCGAAAACTTTTTTCTTTTCTTCACAATTATCCTTTTTTTCTATACAATTTTTTATCAAATATCTTAGGTATTTCATTTAAATTACTTTTATTTTTTCGCCCATTATTTTCAGTGTTTTTGAAAAAATTTCCTAAATTCTTTCCACTTTTTTATCATTTACACATCCCGTGAGTTAGTTTTGGTTCTTAAAGAGGGCACTAATATAGTTTTAATAACTTTTCTAATCGGTTAGAACCAAGATAAATACATACAGGGGGTAGAAAAAATTTTCTTTCCTTTTTTTCTGTTCAATCATTATTTTTTAAATGATTTTAGGATGTTTCACTTCACTTTTTTTCATTTTTCCACCCATTATTTTGAATTTTTTTGGAAAAATTTACTAAATTCTTCCCATTTCCCCCCGTCTCTTACGATTTACACATCAATTAATTTGTTTTGGTTTTTAAAGAGTGCGCTAGTGTAGTTTTAAACATAATGTTATGCTTAAAACTAATCGGTATGGACTGGGTAACTCTATTAGAAGCAAACTAAATAAATAAATTCTATTACAATACTGTCAATAGTTTCGACATAATCGTAAATATTGTGTGTTATATTTTTTCATACACCCTGTATCTTAAATACGGCCATTGCGAAAATTTCTTGCTACTAAAACCCATCTTATTTTCCAATGTTCCACTCATTCAACTTTTTTAAAAACCTTTATTTTTGTGAAGATTTTTTCTCAAGACGAACTTTGCAGCGTAAAAGTTACGTATTTGATGAAATTGGTCTGATAGAGAAACGTTTTTCGCAAAGAAACCTTAAAAAATTAGCTTCTTAATTTTATTCCTTTAAATAGTTTCTTTGTTCTGAAATTTTAAAATTTATATTAATTGTTCAAAGCCACTTCCGAGTCAACAAATCCTGATTATACTTTTCTTTCAGTTTTTCAACGACCGTCTTCACAAATAAAAAATTTCTCTCCCATCTCCGTACCATTAGAATTAAAAAAAATACTTCCGATTCAACCGGAAATAGAATTCCAATAAGTCACTATATTTTCTAGTTTCCCTACGTTTTTCCAACTTAATACATTTTCATAATTAATAGAAATATATAAAACCGTTGGTGCCCAAAATTTCAAATCCGCTATTTATAATATTTGTTAAACGCAATATAATTCAAATCTGTCAACTTTGAGGTGGAATATTTTTGTAAAAAAATGTATAGAAACTTCAAAATCGACCTCCACTTGTATAATATAATGTATAGAATAAGTCGTATTTATAATTTGAGGTTTTTTCCGTAGGAATAGATATTTTTCTATAAGATCCGATGCCTATTGTTAGAAATAAATGTGTCTTTAAAAATATATGTAGGTAATGTGTTATAGTACGACTGCAGTTTGATAAATCGGTCACTTTTTGAATTTCCCGCGTGGTTAATTTAAATTCAATACTTCTGTCAATTGTCATCTATTAATAGACTACTGTCAAATTTTGAGCAACTAAATGACTAAAAATTTGATGTTAGTAAATCAATTATTAATTAGTTTTCAAAATCTTTTCATTTTGATTTTTTTTATACAGCGTGTCCAGGTTAAAAAATTTTAAATATTAATTTGGTGAAAAATGTTATTCTTGATAAAAAGTTTTGCTTGTTCTGAAACCCCATATAATAAAATAAAATTCAAGTTTTTCAAAACCCGTCTCATTTTATGGCCAGTTTTATGAAAACCTGGAGTCTGACTTTTTGACATTTCTTCACATATTGGCTAATATCTCAGGAACCTTAAGGTTTGCAAGGTTTCAGTCTATGCCATTCGATTCAGAATTGAATTTTCTATAAATAGAGAAATTTTGAAAATTATGAGTCTTCGCGAATTAGTATAAGATTCGGTGTAGACTTTTCAGAACCTGAAAATTCTAAAATCCATATCTAAGGTTTTTCGATGTGGGAAATTCCTCTTTTTATAGAAAATTCAATTCTGAATCGAATGGCGTAGACTAGAACCTTGCAAACCTTAAGGCTGCCGAGATATTAGCCAATATGTGAAGAAATGTCAAAAAGTCAGACTCCAGGTTTTCATAAAACTGGCCATAAAATGAGATGGGTTTTGAAAAACTTGAATTTTATTTTATTTTATGGGGTTTCAGAACAAGCAAAATTTTTTATCAGGAATAACATTTATCACTAAATTGATATTTAAGAATTTGTCACCTATAGGATACTCCATCCGTGGACACGTTGTATATATTTCACATAATTTTATGTTATTTTTTAATTTTTTACTATTATGTATCTATTTTTTATATTTTCGAGCATATTCACTCCTTTTTTTCCGAAGGTGGAGTAACATACAGGGCGCGGCAAATATTTCTTTAAAACAACTCTTTTCAGTTCCTCAACTTCCTTCAGATTCAAAAATTGTTGGCGTCCAACTGATAATTTAAATATATTAAGTCGATTCACAATTCCCGTCAACTGTCGTTAATTAATGTCAAACTTCGAACAAACTGCGACCTATAACTTGCATTTGACTCCCATTAAAAGAAACATCAAGTAATAATATATGACAGTTGACAGGAGATGTGTTGCATTTTGCATTTATACTCAACGCAAGGAATTCAAAAAATAACTGTCTCATCAAACCAGTCTCGTATATGAATAAATACGAATTGTTTAATAGAATTAATATGACATCTACACACACGCGTAATTTTCTCAAAAATGTAATATACTGGGTGGTCTCACAAAAAATTGCCGGGTTCACATAACTTCATATGATATATATGAAGTTTCACTTGTTTACAGCTGCCAAATTTTTTACTTTTACTTGTTATTAGAACAATTCTGGAGCTATTGAACTGCCAAAACGTCGTGGGACACCCGGTATTTTGTTTTTTATTATATTTTATCCTTTCAAGCATGAAGGTCCTGGCTGATAAAGTCCTATGAAGTAAAATCCAAGTTGGTACAGTCATGTTGTTGAAATAATCGACCCGAAAAAATTTATTCGCAGGATTTTAGTTCTTTGCGCTTTCAGGACATCTTACAATTTCACCAGAAAGGTCTCGGATATTTTCCTCAGGTCTAAGTAGAAGAAAAAGGAAACCAGATTTTTTGGGAATCAGTGAATGTCTATGGACACTAATACTGTAAATTTAAAGTAGCGACGAAATTCTGCGTATAACCGAAATTTGAAATACAAATTGTTTTTTAAAATATCTCGGCCATTTTTAATTTTGGCAACAAATCGTAACTACACAAGTTGGCGGTAATTTGAATCTACAACTTTGGTCTCTACAATGTTTCTTCCAAGATTGAAATTTTTTGATTTCAAACTGAAAATCTTGAAAATTGCCAGGACCTGAGTTGTAGGGATTATCAAGAACTTTTGTCTTCACGATTTTTCGTAAAAATTGAAAATGTCGAGTTATTTAAGAAAATCGTTACTAGATAATGGCAATATTATTAATTCGTAATTTTTTTAGATTTAGTTGAAAAAATTGTTACAAGCAAAATTGTATAAAACTAAATTTTCAATAATTTCAATCTACGATTTTTCATCGAAATTTAAAAGGGCCGAGTTATTCAAGAAAAACGATGCGAGATAATGCAATATTTTTTGTTCACCATATTTTTTCAGGTTTAATTGCAAAAATATCAATCCTGGAAAAAAATCCACAGAATTAAAATTGTAGAGAATCAAGATGCGAACAACTTTTGCCCACTACATTTTTTCTAAAAAATGAAAAATGGCCGATTTTTTTGAGAAAAACGATGAGAAATAGTGCCATATTTTTAAATCGCTACTTTTTTTAAAATTTAATTGGAAAAATATGGATCTTATAAAAAAATTGTTACAAGCAAAATTATAGAAAACTAAATTTCCAACAACTTTAATCCCTACGATTTTTCGTGGAAATTTTAAAAGGCCGAGTTATTCAAGAAAAACGATGCGAGATAATGCAGTATTTTTGTTCACCATCTTTTTTCAGGTTTAATTGAAAAAATATAAATCCTGGAAAAAATCCACAGGATTAAAATTGTAGAGAATCAAGATGCGAACAACTTTTGACCACTACATTTTTTCGAAAAAATGAAAAATGTCCGATTTTTTTGAGAAAAACGATGAAAAATAGTGCAAAATTTTTAAATCGCTACTTTTTTTTTAAATTTAATTGGAAAAATATGGATCTTATAAAAAAATTGTTACAGGCAAAATTATAGAGAACTAAATTTCCAACAACTTTAATACCTACGATTTTTCGTAGAAATTTAAAAAGGCCGAGTTATTCAAGAAAAACGATGCGAGATAATGCAATATTTTTTGTTCACCATCTTTTTTAAGGTTTAATTGAAAAAATATCAATCCTGGAAAAAAATCCACAGGATTAAAATTGTAGAGAATCAAATTGCGAACAACTTTTGCCCACTACATTTTTTCGAAAAAATTAAAAATGGCCGGTTTTTTTGAGAAAAACGATGAGAAATAGTGCAATATTTTTAAATCGCTACTTTTTTTTTAATTTAATTGGAAAAATATGGATCTTATAAAAAAATTGTCACGAGCATAACTGTAGAGAATTAAATTTCTAACAACTTTAATCCCTACGATTTTTCGTCGAAATTTAAAAGGGCCGAGCTATTCAAGGAAAACGATGCAATATAATGCAATATTTCCTTTTCGCTTTTTTCAGGTTTAATTGAAAACATGTCAATCCTAGAAAAAATCCTCAGGGTAGAAATTGTAGGGAAACAAATTACAAACAACATTTGCCCACAACATTTTTTCAGAAAAATTGAAAATGGCAGATTTATCTGAGAAAAAACTCAAAATTTCAAAAATCAGGATTTGGTCGCCACTTTCAGTTTACACTACCACTCTCTCTCAGGGAACATGAAACAATAAAATCCAGCGAACAAATTTTTATTATTAAAAAAAAAAACGACTAAACTGAGGATGTAATTTTATCAAAAAAACCTTCACCCCACCCTATCTTATTTAAACGGTGTTTCAGTTTAAAACCAAACAAGTTAAATATATTTAGACTGATTTTAGGAAATCAATTTCTTCACATTCCTCCCTATCCTAAAAGGTGATGCACTATGATATTGTAAAGTGAAACTTTTCCATCCTTTTATTTTATTTAATTTTTTTTTAAGTTATTGATTGTGATATTTTGTATGGTAGCTGTGTAGTTTTTATGTATATGTACTTATCTAATTTTTTTTAAATAAATATATCGCAATAAATATTTATTGATACATAAATTTATACATCACGCATGTCGATTGGTACGTTTTTACACAAGTGGTTTTTAAAATGAAAAAAAATCGTTTTATATCTTGCCAATATTTGGATGATACACATTTAATTTGTCCTCGTAGGAATTCAGTCCTTTTTATTCAACTCTTAAGGTATGCTCATACACCACGGCACCGAACGAACGAATCGGATCGGAAAAAACATAGTTTCAATAATATTTAAAGCAGCATCGCACATAATATGTCCGGATGAATTGCATCGAATTTCAAAAATTCAAAATAATCTGCGAGATTTCTTAAATTGTGAAATATATTGCTAACATTTTTACACACGCACAGCGCCATCTTAAACTGGATACTGGATAGAAATGTTACGACATTAAAATTACGTGAAAACACAAAAGCGACTTGAAGAGTTACGACTTTATATCTAGTGAAGATGAACTTTTAAGTTTGGAAATAACTACGTATTTCCCAAATACTCTTATTTCCTATTTTAGTGAATACAAACTAGTTTATTTTAAAAATTTTCTTCTTCCACAACAATGGTTAGCTCCTCACCGCTCGAAAGCTTTTAATTCTTTCGTCGGGGCCGATAAGATATGTGCACCAGTTCCCTGCGTGCCGTTCCGATGCCGTTGCGTGTGAGTGTAGCATAATACCGTCAATACTTTTTAATTTATTTGTATTGATTTTTTATATTTTTTGTTTGTGTAGAAATTGTACTAAACGATCTACAAAAACCATGAACAAAATTGTATCTCATTCCGTCATTCTACAGGATGTCCACTATTTCAATGGTCTTTATTGGTATCTCGTGAACTAGTACAGTTAGGAAATATTTTGATGGGCAAAAAAGTGAAGTATTTTTAGATGGAATTTAGTGACTACTGAATAATTTCAATTACAGGGACGGTTCCAAAAATATTTGTAAAAATTAAATTTGCCAATTTCTCATCTGTACTTAAAACCTTAGAATTGATTTTTAATTTGGCTCAAGTTTTCTTTATAATCATTTGTCTCTAACGTTTTTTTCTTACTGGGCCACCTTCAATTTTTGTGTGTAAATACAGGGGCAAAATAAGGAAAAAAAGTTGGAGATAAATTTCGATTATAGAAAATGAAGACATTTTATAAAAGGAATCTAGAGTACGAGAAACAGTTCAGTTCAGATGTGAAACAAAAATAGGCAAATTTATATTTTTTCAAATATATCTGGAACCAAAAATTTTAAACGTCACTTAATTACTTCTGAAAATACTCGAACTTTTTCAGCCTATTTCTTAATACCAGATACCAATAAGAAACATTGAAATAGGAACCGCTCTGTATAACTAAATGTAACTTTTAGAATAAAAATTATTTAAGATTGTATAAAAAAAGTTAACTGAGAATGTACAAATCGTTCATAAGATTGTTAGACGTAGACTTGAATGGGTCTTTTGAAGAAAAAAAAATTATTCAGTTCAAAATACCGATTTTGTTGTTTTTTTTTCTTTCAGTTTATATCGTTTGTAATATTAGTAAACATTCCATTTTGCCTAGTAGTAATATCTTAGATTGTAATGCCTTTTTGGCTTGATATTTAAATTAAAAAATATTGTAAACCTAACTTATTTTATTTCTCTCCATTTACCTAGATTCTGTTTCATAATTTGTCGGTTTTGGTACTCCCATTTAGAGGATCATGAACAGCGTTGCGTTGCCACAGGTGGCCCGATATGGCCAGATTTGGCCCTTTTTAAGACGGTGTGTCCCCTTGGCACCTCTTTTCGAAATCTGGCCCGTTTTTCCGCCTGTCCACTGTGAACAGTGTGAACTGTTTCTCGTTCATTACTGACTAAGCTGAACACAGTCAATGGTCGCGTTCATCACAACGTAGCGCTACCGAAGCGATCATCAATTTCCTGCTGAACGCGTGTTTTGTTGACTGATCAGATTGAGCGATGTAGTATCAGTCGCCATTTTTTCGATCAGAATTAAAATACGCTACACGCTACCGATTCATGATGCATTAACTGTCATTTATGATACATGTTGGAAACATATTATAAATATCTTTGTTTGGAGATATTTTAGTTTGTATTTTAGTGAAAATGAGTGAACAGCTGGAGGTGACTTATTATTTCATTAATAAATTCTATAGTTTGTCAGGAAATTCAACTTTTCCTAGTATGCTCTAAAGTGGGGAGCTCTATTTATTGTAATTAAATCCCATTTTTTAATGTTTTGAAGTAATACCTATTACATAATTGTCGTATATATCAAATAAAATTGAGTTGTTGTTGTTGCATTCATTGACATTTGTTACATATATGTCGATGGTTTTATTAGCACGTTCAACAGAATTACGAACTGATGGATCACTCTAAAAATCGCTACCTGATCAACTTTGTTGGGATGAACGCGACCAATGACAGTCATTCCTCATGCCCTGCTGCTGTTATTGGAGAATTAAAAAGAAGAAAATGTCATTTTAGATTTTATGGTTGGGTTGGGGTTTGTTCATAGAGAAATAATAAGTTTTTCTCTATAGGTTTGGTCCATAGAGAAATTTCTCTATGGATTGGTCAATGTTTGGTGAATTTGGTGCTGTTCCCAAATAAGGAAAATACAAAATTATCAGTTCCAACACAGCTTAACACGAAGAAAAAAATGAGTCAAGAGTTGGCCCAAATTCCGAAAATCTGGCCCGGAGTTTTCAGATCCTGTCGTAGCACTGGCCATGACGGTCACACTAAACTAAGACAGAAATTATTGCGTTCTCTTTCCACTCTACTGGGATATCGATTAACTAGCCTCAAGACGATGACGTAGGCTCTGACACCTCAGGACCATTCTTGTTTGAATTGGAAAATACCTCGCGTAGACTTTCACTGGATACAGTTTCTTCCGCTGCTATCTATACAGTGCTATTCAAAAGTGCCCTCCCCCCTCGTATATTTTGAACGGCTACACTTACATTTATAAAATTTGAAGGGTGAAAACAAAGTGTTGTGAACTTCTCCACGAATGGTAACAGGTGACGTAATGGTAATAGATGACGTCACAGTGCAACTCTGGCCAATAATTTTAAATAGGACCTTATGGCAAGTGATATATCGTTTGAAAGGCATTGACATTGGCTACACAGCCAAATTAGTTTTGTTTGGATTTAAGCTAATTTTGACGGATAAATTAAATAAATACCAAAATTATTGAGATTATTTTTTTAAATTTAATTAATCAAATATCAACAATGGATTCTTATAGCAAGTGTTCGGAATGTGCTCCGTCTTCTTCCTGACAGTAATACATCCTATTAGTAAACTCTTGTCGTGCTCGTACGAATGTGTCAGCTGAAATTGCATTGCATTCTTCAATAATTCTTTTTTCCAACACGCCAATGCTATCTGGTGCCGTAGTATAAACTTTGGATTTCAACTACCCCTATGGAAAAAAATCTAATGGTGTCAGATCTGGTGACCGAGGTGGCCATTCTATAGGACCTCGCCGGCCGAACCATCTACCTCGATATTCTTCATCCAGGTAACGTCTTACTGCACCATAATAATGTGCAGGAGAACCATCTTGTTGAAATGTTATTTCCAGATGGCCGAATTCATCTGGATTATCTTCCAGAATTTCAAGAATTAACGGCAAGAATTGCATTTTGTAGCATCTCCAGATACATTTCACCGCCTAAATTTGAATTTAGGAAGATAGGACCAACTATGTGGTTTCCCAAAATACCTGCCCAAACATTGACTTTTTCTGGAAATTGGATATGTTGTTCACGAAAGGTGTGAGGATTTGTGTCACTCCAAACCTTACATTTTGTGTATACACATTTCCATTGGGGAAGAAAGTACTTTCGTCACTAAAACAAATTGTTTTTGTGTAATGTGGATTTTGACTAATTTTATTTGTCATACATTCACAGAATTAGAGTCTTCTGTCGGGGTTGTCATCCGAAAGGTGGTGCACCATTTTTAACTTTTATGGATAAAATTTATTTTCAGCCAACACTCTCTGTACTGTACTTTCACTTCACAGATAGACGCAACTTAAGTTGAAGAGGAAGTGGGGTTTACTACCATTTCAGCAACTATATCAATTTTTTTATCATCACTAAATGTTGGTCGACCAGATCGTTTGGCATCTTGAACACTACCTGTTGCTTCAAACTTGTGAAGAAGCTCCCTCAAATAAGTTCTCGAGATAGGGCGATCTGGGTATCTCTCATTAAATAAACGTTCCGCTTCATGGAGATTCTTTATAGATTCACCAATTATTAAGATAGCTGCTACTTTGTCGGCTTGAGTACGTACCATTTTGCCTATGTAAACTCTTAAACGTCTCGTTAAACAATAATAAAATTAAATATTTAAGCTATTTAGAAAAACTTTGCAAAGCAACAAATACTATTGAATTAAAACGTCAATTTTTTTGACAACTAACCAAGGCGGACTGAAAAATCTTCAATATTTAAACATGAAATAATAATTTTGGTATTTATTTAATTTATCCGTCAAAATTAGTTTAAACCCAAACAAAATTGATATGGCTATGTAGCCAATGTCAATGCCTTTCAAACGAGATATCACTTACCATAAGTTCCTATTTAAAATTATTGGCCAGAGTGGCACTGTGACGTCATCTATTACTATTACGTGACCTGTTACCATTCGTAGAGAAGTTTACAACACTTTATTTTCACCCTTCAAATTTTATTAATGTAAGTGTAGCCGTTCAAAAGATACGAGGGGGAGGGGACTTTTGAGTTCAAAAGATACGAGGGGGGGAGGGGACTTTTGAATAGCACTGTATAAAGTGTCATTCTTTTCACGATCTAAGAAACTGACCTGACCTGGGATAATGACATGCGATAAAGTCATAAAAGGAGTAGCCGTGAGCCGTGACAGGGTCGTATTTATTTTGTTGGCGAATAATAAATTATTACTTGAAAACTACATAAGAGTTTTGGGTTATTCTTATTATAAATACTTTATTTTCTTTTCCTTTTCATCAGGTATAGTGCGGCTCTGCACGGTAAATCCGGAAAAATGTGTGGTTTTTTATTGCATCTCAAAATTAAGTCAAGTCAAGTCAGTTTCTTAGACCGTGAAAAGAGTTATACAAACACCAAATAGAAAGAAACCTAGCAAAAATTGGAATAGAAGACTGCGAGAAAAAGACTCCGGATAGGAAGAAATGCAGGAAAATTGTGTACAGCAAAGAGACATGACAAACTTTAAATGCAAGTGAGAAATCAATATGAATTGAAACTCCACAAAAACCAAAAAGTCTAAGCCAAATATTGGCAGTTCCTTTGCGTATAAGGCTCTTCCATCAAGCCTTATGAGCTTGATAGAATCATTAGAATCTGGACAACCCCTTATCGTATTGAGATAAAGGGGAACTTAATCTTTCCTGAGGGAAGCAGTAGGTACTTTCCTTTCCAGAGTTCGTGTTGAGATCTCTAGAAAGTTCTTAGCTGAGGAACCCGTCCTAGATAAAACGGCTGAGAAAGAGTAGTCTTATATTGAACCGTACAGAGAAATCAACTGCTACTATCCCATCATCTCGAGGGTAATAAGATGCAATAATCATTCAATTTTCACTGATCCCTGCTCACTACACTACTTCACTAGTTTTAAATATATTTATTTTACATAATGTGCTAAATAGTATATTAAGTATCAAGAACGGTAAGGGTTGTTTACCGGTCGACAGCAATGTTTGGAGGCTGAGCGTAGCGAAGCCTCCTATTTTGCTGGAGAATTTCGAGCGTTAAGGGTAATACCGGTCTCCAGCAAAATTGGAGGCTTCGCTACGCTCTACAACCCTTACCGTTCTTGATACTTAAGATACTATTTCGACGTCTGAACGGTAAGTAAATCACTTACCGACGTGTTAAACTTAGAAACCAGTTAAAGCAACCTACCGTCCTGACAAATGATGCCGTAAATAAACAAAAAAGCTCAATCGCGCAAAAAAAATTATGGAAATAATAGTAAAAATTTATCCGAACAAATTCAAGTAGATCACCAGCACTGCGAATACCAGCTTTGCATAGAATTTCAATATAACATCGGTGGTTCAGTGGTAGAATGCTCGCCTTCCACGCGGGCGGCCCGGGTTCGATTCCCGGCCGAAGCATATGAATCGCTGCTTCGTAAACGAGAGAGAAACTCAGGAGAGAGCACCCGCACGAAAGCAAGGCACATAACGAAGCAACGTAACATAAATTAACGTAACATAACGTAACGGTCAGATCTTTTGCGTCGTGACCCCCGGTCGCTCAACATAACCTGAAGTAAAGAACTAAAGTTCCAAAAATATCGATCGCGCAAAAAAATAGTTTTTTCTACGCCCATGTCCGCAAAAGTCAAAAATTGCACTGTCGACATT
>CAJUYH010000033.1:55583-143982 GCA_910591685.1 Galerucella tenella
TTTCTACGCCCATGTCCGCAAAAGTCAAAAATTGCACTGTCGACATTCTTTGTGACATTTAACAATAACATGCATGTAATGAGATCTCATAACTTACACGTGAGTTTAGATAAGAAAACTTAAATTTCTTTGTTTGATCAAATTGCAATCGAATTTTTAACTGCGTACTTTACTTGGTCTATTTACATACATTTAGTCAAGTGAAAAACATAAAAGCTTTTAGCATTGGTGAAATACATTTTGGATTAAAATAGTAATGCCCCTAAATGTCGGCAACACATTATACAATTTCTTATAAAATACATCGCGTTATTTCATAGAAGAAAATAGATGGGTTTTATACTTCATTTGTATCATTAATTTTATATGGACCTGCTTAGATATTAATTTTAAGCATCGATTTCTGTATAAAAATGTTCCTGGATGTACATTAAAAATGTTCGTCAAAAAGTTAACAGTAGACCCCTTATTATATTGGGAATTCATTCTTAATGTCTATATTATTAAGCAATTATTTTGTTATAATCTGTTATTTCGCCAACAAAAATTCAAATAATACCAGAGGCAGCTCTGTCTCTGATAATACCCCAAAACACTGGTAGCAAACAGTGAAGAAAACTGTAAATTGTCATACAAAGTTTTGATTCCAATAGATAGATGGCGCAAAACAAAAATTGTTTCTACAACCTATTTAAAATAGATTATTCTTTTTTCTATATGATGATATTTTAAAATATTGATACTATAAAACAAGTTGAAGTAATGAACTGCCTTATGAAACTTACATGTTATACTTTTGATGAGATCTTATTTCTTTTTGTTCAAATTTTCAACACATGCAAACGAAGTATGCAAGAGTATGCAAAATTCAAAACAAAAATTAATATTGAAACCTCTAAAACCGGTACATACAGAGAGATTGAAGATCTGTTAGTAATTATAAAAAATATTTTTCATTGAATTGTATTTTTTTAACCCTATTCACATTGTCAATCTTGCATTGATATATTTATAACCCAGAAATAATGACACTATCCAGTTTATGTTTGGTGGAATACCTATTATAAATAACATTTTCATTTTGTCTTAACTGTATATTTTTAAAGAATTTAATTTATATGTTTGGTCCCTTTTCTTACGCCGTACCTGGGGCTTTCCATACTGTCAGTTTCTTGAACAATCATATTTAGGCAAAAAACATAAACATAGAGTGCTTTGGACATAGTTGCTTACACTCCTACTTCTGCGTACCTATCCTAGTTGGTCGTCGGTTTACAGGTTTTTATGATCAAACATGTCTGAACCTGCGCTAATATAATAATTTGGAATAAAGAAAAAACATTGAGTGTGATAAAACTAGTGCTTGTTAATAAATGTGTGTTGATAGCGCGATTTCAAAGTTACCAATATTGGAAAATAAGTATATAACATTCGGTAAGTTCATATTTATCCTGTAGGTAGGTAGTGTTATACAATCATTTCGGTCATATTGGATACCTTCTAATTATAATCGTACCTAAAAGAACTTTGAAAACTATAAATTATTTTATTCTTTACAACTTCATCTTCCATCAGACAATTTTATATAGGTACAAAATAATAATATTTAATAATCATTGATTCAAGGAGCAGACAGATTATGCTATTTTTTGTAGCAGTATAAAACTAGGTACCTAGCTAGGTGAAAGGTAAATTGCTGGAAACAAAATATGAATAATTTTATTATGAGAAAACTCAACAAAAAATTCATTTATTTTTTTAGGTTTCTATAAGGGTATGAAAATAATTTTCAGCCACAGGTGTTTGTCACCGTTTTTACTTGCTTTTAGTGCTTAGATTTTATCATAAAGACTCCATGGAGACTATTTTGGTGTTAGAGCTTATTTTTTCATAGTTTTATCGTGGTAGATTGGTTTTAAAAAAGTGTTCTGCAGTTTTTTTCTAATATTTGCAGTTTTATCGTTTTTACACGTTCTCTTAAGGTTTGTTCGCAATGAGAATCGCTGATATGTTTTTAAAAGTTGACAAATCATAAGTGGTGAGCATGATAAATTTCTAATTTTATGATTGATTTGAAATATCTGACAAATCGTATTGATGATGGTTGCATACGTGGATTGGTTTAGATGTTACTACTCTGTAGGCTCTCTGTGGTCAAACAACAGATCTACTTATAGATAGACATTGGTCTCAATGACGGAGCTATGGTCTTGAATGGATCTTAATTTGAACCTCCAATCCAGACGTCCTTAATCAGAGTCGGATTATCTTAGATCATGAAATACAGGGTGTCCCAGGTGAAACTGGCTTAAACATATTTCTGCTCTGGAATTTTATTTGATAAAAGAAACAAATATCGCTATTTTAATCGTATTATTGACAGTTTGATGAAATGATTCGACACCATGAATAATTACGTGAAATTAATTAAGAAAAAAATTTAAACTCAAATTTTTTTCTTATTTGTTTTTAAATAATATTAAATTATGCCACTTTCATTTGCTTTTTTTTGCAGATTTTAACGCCCGCTTCAGCTCGAAAAATGCGATATGCCTAAAGGTAGGAGAATGTTGTGACGAATAATAAAAATAGAAATATTTGTGAAAATAAAAAGTTGTTCAAATTGGAAATTAAAAGCAATTTTTTTCATAATTTATATGCTAAGAAATTACAAATTTATATTCACAAAACCTTTTCATATTTGATCTTCTTCAGTCCTGGGAATGAATTAGGATTTAAAGTAATTTTCAAAATTTTCCTTTTTTAAAAAACGTTCTCAACTTTCATCAATATAGTTTTTTGGATTTCGTGTAACTAAAATATTTCCATAATTTTTGCTGTTAAATTCTGTAATTAATTTTTTTCGAAACCTAATAATTATGTACAGTTCAATTTTACCCTAGATATTTTTTGCAAAAATATATTTTTGAAAAAAAGTTTTTAGAAAATCATAATTACTTTTGTGACAATTTTGGTTATTTTTTTAACAATCATTAATAAAGAACAATTTTTCATTGTTCATATGAGTCATATACAGGGTGTACCAATCTTACGACAAACTTCGGTAGGTATATGGGTTATTTTAAGAGATATCAAAAAATGTTATTAACATAAATAGTAGATGTGCTGAAGGTCCATATTTTGGAATTATATCGAACTATACAGAGTGCTGCATAACTGCGTTACAAACCAAACATATGATTTTTCAAACGGGAACCCCTGTATATTATAGCGAATTCGGATTGGTTACATTTTTTTGAAGTTTTTGATGTAAGGTTTTGCCACGTTATACAGAGTCCTTCGAAAGATATGAGTACGTTTATGTGTATACCCAAAGTTTATAAAAACACAGTTATTTTGTAATATTTATTGTAAAATATAACTACTGACCTATTATGTGAAAGACTTAAACGTTGTATGTAACAAAAAATCCTGATTAATAATAAATTTTAATGAACACTTTATTCTAAACAAAACTAGCCACCAAACCACCCAACCATAATTTTAAACTAAAGGTTCAAAATGTTCACCGTCAACATCAATGCAATGCTGCAGAATAGTTCAAATGATTAACTAACATTTCTCAGCATATCAACGTTAGCAGATCGAAATGCCGCTCTAATTATCTCTTTCACGTCATCTCTAATAGCCGGGGATTTTATAAACTTATTCCTCACAAAACCCGAAAAAAATAAATATACTTTTGTTAAATCGGGTGACCGAGCTGGCCAATCAGATGGGATCCCTCTTACAGCATTGCATTGATGTTAACGGTGAACACTTTGAACCTTCAGTTTAATATTTCGGTTAGGATTATACTTTTGGTAGCTAGTTTTGTTTAGAATGGATTATTCATTGAAATTTATCATTTATTAGGATTTTTTGTTACATAAAACGTTTATTGCTTTCACATAATAGGTCAATAATAATAGTTTACAATAAATATTACCAGATAACTCTGTTTTTATAAACTTTGGGTATAGGGAATGCTTGACAAAAATTAAAGTTACATAATCGAAGATTCTATTTTTGCTGTAAAATACAGGGTGTTCCATTTGAAAGAAGACAGAAAATGACAGGTTCGAGTTTCCGTTCACCCTGTATATAAGAAAGAATATAATTGCAATTTAATAGGATACGGAGATATTGCATCATGTTACGAAACTCTGTTTGGCAAAATACAACAAGCTACAGAGTGTTAATTTACCTACGATTTTCACATAAACGAGTCCATATCTTTCGAAGGACTCTGTATAACGAGGCAAAACCTCATATCAAAAGCTCCAAAAAAATGTAACCAATCCGAATTCGGTATAATAAACAGGGGTTCCCGTTTGAAAAATTATATGTTTGGTTTGTAATGCAGTTATGCAGCACTCTGTATAGTTCGATACAATTTCAAAATATGGACCTTCAGCACATCTACTATTTATGTTAATTACATTTTTTGATATCTCTTAAAATAACCCATATACCGAAGTTTGTCGTAAGATTGGTACACCCTGTATATAAATATGGGTACCCATTTTATTTAATAAATATATTTTCTATTTTTGTCACTCGTTGAGTATGCCTGAAATGATTTTGCTATTCACAATTTTTCGTATAGGTTGTTTTACATTTAATAATTTCAAAAATTTATGAAGTACATTGGAAACACCACAGCCAGAGGAAATTTTTATGTGGATTTTGTTTCTGTGTATTTTTTTTCAGGTGAAGTTTTTTCAGCGTGGCAATGTTATGTGGAAAATTAAAAAAAAGTTATCAAAACAAAATAAAAAAAAATAAAATAAATTGTTTTGCTGTAAAATATAAAAAGACAAAGATCTACATTTTTTCACATGATTCAGAAATATTTTGAAAAATATCAAAAATGTTTCCCCACTTTAAAACATTTATTCAATTCAGAAGATTATGAAAAATCGGAAAATAATTTTAACAATAAATGTATAGAAAAATTGCTTGGAAAATTAATTTTCCTTCTGGCTGATATTTTAATCTACCCCGCATTTTTTCCTTAATTTGGAACATTTTGTTAGTTTAGCATAATAGTTAAAACTAGTTAAAAAAATTAATAAAATGATTATTGCATATAAATTTTTTTAAAAGCTTCAAAATAAATTTAAGAAACGTTATAATTTCCCCAAATATATTGTTACGAACTCACTAGTTCCGAAGCCGGTCCTGTCGCAAACAATGAATGCGATCGTTCTTTCGCAGGTAATATCCAGACTTTTCTAGAAATGTACCAGGCCATACAATGGTTTATCGCGAAATTTCTAGAGTTTCGAGGGACTAGGTATATATAGCGGGTTTTCGAGTGAATCGAGGAGTTGTTCAGTATACAGTGAATCGGTAAACAGTTTCAGTATACAGTGAGTGAACAGAAGTGAATATAAATAGTGTTGAATATAAATTAGGACATTAGACATTAGACATTAAGTAGTGTGTATATAAATTAAGATTATTATAGTGTGTAAGTGTTTCTTTAATAAATCGATAGTAATTAGCCATAGTGAGTGTATAATTTTATCCCACGGTAAAAACAGTTTAAATAAATAAGAAAAACATTACAATATTGTCTATTATTTTTTATTTATCTTTTGTATGGTCCTTGTGGCTTTGGTTTTTATTTTTTTTTATTTTAGGATATCAAACCACAGTCTTTTTTAGATTTTGTATTTCAACGTCTGGGTAAAGATCCAGCTACCGTTATCAAAGATTATTGAGTTATTTGAATGAAAAAACATAAAAAATTGATTTGATTTCCCAAAACAAATAACAAAAAAATATTTTTGACCCATTAAGACATTCACAGAACGAACAAGGAACAACGGAATTTTCCAACAACTCAGAAGAAGTATTTCGGGTGTTTCCAATTATTTTTTTACAAACTTCCATAATTATATTCAAAATTGATAATGGTGTATACTGTTACATCATAAGTTACCGAGAATTTTTTTTGTGATTACTGTATGCCTGTAATGTAGTAGAAAATGTGATCACAGACTTTCCTTGGGTACAACAAAGAATCTTTGTCTTTAATTAATCACTATAACAGTTTTTTAAAATTTAAAATATTTGTGATTCCTATACTTTTGGAAATTATAATTTTTTTGAAACTTGTTATCTCCCCTATACTGACTGACTTGAATGATTTATTTAATTTAGTAAATTACAATTTGAGATGTGTATTTATACAGTACTCTAAAATGTAATCTATTTTAAATAAGACATGCAACCGGTTTTTATAGATAGGTGAGTTACTCTCTAAACACAGGACCTCGCTTGAGGTCGCTCTAACCTAGTGGACTTATAGGAAGTATCATAAGGAAAGATGTGATGTATGCCTTTGACTAAGAGATAAATGTGGTGGCAATCGCCGGCCGGTAAATGGAAATGGTCGAATTCGGTTTTTAGTGATTTTTTAATGGTGGAAAACGGTGCAGTCCAAATGGTATTGGGATGAAGATTACGCCATAGAGTTCAAATGTAAGTGTTTCAAATATTTCTGGATAATTTAGCTATTACTTTAACTACATATACAGGGTGAATCACGACCAACGGGATGGAGGTTTATAGTGAAGCAGTGAAAGTTTTAAAATGTTTGTCACTTTAGTAGTTTGTACATTTTATGTAGGCTACATTTTAAAATTATTTTGAAATATACAGGATGTTCAAATAAGGTGTGTGCTGCAAAGTTATATTTTTTCTTATAGGACACCCTATATTTTATTGCATTTTTTGATTGCCTCTGAAAAATAAAATACTCCTTCATAACGGTTTCCTATACCTAAACACAAAGGGTTCCGAGTTCTGCTGACTATTTTTAAAATGTGAACATTTCGATAAAAATTAATAGCTCATTGATATAACTTATTCTGGCGAATTTTTCCTTACATCTGAATAGTTGTACTAAACATCTCTTCACAAGGTGTTCAGAATTTTCAGTTTCATTATTAGATCATTCAATGTGCAGTATCAAGCTTTTTTTAAATGGAAAACCCTGTATTTTAATAATTCACCATGTTCAAAAAAATGTCCTTTTTCGTATGGTATATCAGGTGTCCCGAGTTATCGTATACAGCCAATATCTCGCTTATTTGACAAGATAATTAATAAATAAAAAAACTGCATTGAAAAGCATTAAAGTACCTTCCTAATGACTTATAAAAAAATGCTTTTACATTTGACATCGCTGTGGTAGTTTCCCCTCACTTTTTATTTTCAAATGGCACCCCCTGTATAATATCATTGAAAATAGCGTGTCGTTTTATTTGGAATATAACGATAGCATATACTTGGTATTTTTTTCATTTTATAATAACAAAAGTATCATTATTTCATGAAGTATCAATTTCAACTAAAATACTTCTGATACAATTCAAAAACGAACACAGCAATTGTTCAAAATTGTTTCCTGCAGAATCCATGCAAGCTGCAAAAGCATGGTGGAATACTATAATACAGAGTTTTCCATTTAAAATAAGCCCGATATTACACATTGAATAATCTAATTCTGAACACCCCGTGACGAAATGTTTGGTACTCAATCGTGGAATACATTCAACAAATGTCCAACTATTCTTATTCAGATGTAAGAGGAAATTTACTAGAATTTGTTATATCAATGAGTTTTTAATTTTCTTAGGAATGTTGACATTTTAAAAAAGTCAGCATAGCTCGGAACCCTCTGTGTTTAGGTATAGGGAACCATTATAAAGGATTATCTTATTTTTTAGGGGCAATCGGAAAATGCAATAAAATATTGGGTGTCCCATTAGAAGAATAAGAAAACTTTGATACACCACATTTTATTGGAACATCCTGTATATTTTAAAATAATTTCAAAATGTAGCCTATATATGAATGTACAAACTACTAAGTGACAAACATTTTAAAACTTTCACCATTTCGTTATACACTTTACCCTGTATACGGTGTTTTACAAAAACGTGGAATCTTTGTTGATTGTAGATTCATAATTATAATACCATTCTCTGATATAAATAATACTTTGAAAAGAGATGAGTAAAGGGGCTGGCAGGCCCTGCTATATTTTTATTAAAACGTGAGCATTTGAAGCGAAATAATGAGAATAATTGATTTGTGATTGGTTTGTTTTGAGTGCTTTTGTTTTAATTATTTGGTGTTATTTTATTTCACGCCTTTTATCATGTCTGTGGTGCAAACGGTTCAAAATTTGAGAACTATAAAAGTGACCGAAATTTTGAAAAACTATTAAAACTAAAGCAAAGTGGTCGTCCTTTTCCAGATTTAATGGTTAAATAGACTAGCGAGCACTGGCGTAACTAGCCATCAAACCTGGGGGGGCCTATTTATGAATTATTTTATTGGAAATAAAAGCCCGTGAGTAATTTGAAAAATTGTTTAATGTCTTAGTCAAAAATGGACATACAAAATAATCCTCTAGACTCAACAAACAAATAACTTTGAAACGTCTTTATTGTTATACCTGAAATCATCGATATTTTCACTGATAAAATAAATAATAGAATATTTTGGTGCGTGTCCGGTGTCTACTTTATTTGGAACGGATATTTATTTGAAAAATCCTGATGGACCCTGAAAATGTCTGGGGGAAAGGCATGGGCCCCCGAGTATAGGAACAAAAAAGTTGATCGCAATTTTCGCAGTCTATGTATGATTGGATATCGTTACCCTAATTCGCAAATGTCGTAAGTCCATTTTTGCCAAATTGGACTTACGACATTTGCGAATTAGGGTAACAATACGCGGGTGTGTAGTAAGTAATGCATTTTTTTGCGCGAACGATCTTTTTGTTTATTTACAGCATCGGTTGTCAGGACGGTAGGTTGGGTTAACTGGTTTCTAAGTCTAACACGTCGGTAAGTGATTTACTTACCGTTCAGACGTCGGTAAGTAAATTACTTACCGACGTCTTAGCCCTACATACATTTAAGTGGTCCTAAATAATATATTACTTCATTCATAAAAGGAAAAAAAATAAGAAAATTGATATTTTTTTAATGGATAGAGCCGAACAGAACAATATAAAAAGTATTGAATAGCATAAAAACAATTTCACCAAAATGCAATCTATATTTTAAACTGATCGAGAAGTATAAATGTCACTTTTGACATTTCGTTCATTTCGAAGAAATTTAAATTATTTTACCCACTACCAATATTGACTGATGTTGAGTAAATAATTAACATTATTGGTAGTAGGTAAAATATTGTACTATATTCGTATCGTAACTTCATATTACGATATTCAATGGGTTATCACTTATATCGTAAATATCTATTATCGCCAACCGTCAGTAAAGCCATCATTTATGAGATTGATTTCCGGAAGTAAACAAACAAACATTACTCGAAAATCATCATCTGTCAGTGTCACGCTTCTCCCTATTACGATCGCGCAAAAAATGGTAAAAGCATCTGGAACGTTAAGGGTAATACCGGTCTCTAGCAAAATTGTTTTCCAAACATTGCTGTCGACCGATAAACAACCCTTACCGTTCTCAATACTTAATATACTATACTGCTTCGTTTTCTGCTTTTTCCGAATAATTCTTCATGGTGTAAAGCGTTCCGTATTTTATGATTTTTTGGTCACATCACCTATAACCCCCTTAAAAATTCCCCACGAGCCTTCACTGATTTTAATCCATATAAACTATATTACCAATACAAAGCATCATTCCAAAAATTTACTATGGATTTCAAAAAATTATTACCACTTTGGGCTAAATTTTTTGCTGTCTCTGTAACAACGCTTCCTTTCCTCGGTGACGAAATTTCTTCAGGATATTCGTAAAAGCTTTCGTCTCTGATGCCTTTTAAAATGTCGACATGCTCCTGAAAACGTTTTAATTAATAATTTTTTGTAGTTAAATTTTCATGATCATTGAAATAACCTCTACACGGGTTAGCTTATTCTTCACTACGACAAAACACTTCAGTCCGGAGTTCTTATATACATTGTCGACGAGTTCGCTTATTTCTAATTTCGAAGATATTCTAATTGTACATCTTCTTATGTTTACGTCTACTAAAAAAGAAATCACCCCTTTCATTTTTACCATCAACTCTTCCAATCTTAGCAGATTCTCCTGAAATAGATTTTTATTTCATGACGAATTTAAACGCTTTGTTATATTTTGTACTTTTAATACTCTGCTCAGCAATAATTGAAGTGGATAATTTTAATTTTTGCAAATATTTTATTTAAAAACGGCATCACACATTTATTTTTTATTAACGACAAAGTTATTACAACATGAATTTGGAAAAGTGGTATTTTAATTATTAATTTTTCACGTAGAATGTAGACAAATTTACAAAATGGCAACATGGTAAACAAAAACAATGACTCAAACATATTGCACAGTAAAAATTTGAAGCCGATATCTTAACCCGTTCTGGGGTTATAGCTTCTTTATTTATTTTTTAATACAATATCCAACGGGACACGCCCAATTCCATGATAAGGTGAACAAACACAAATATGTTCTACATAACAAAATCTATGATAGAAAAAAGAATTAATTAAACAAACCATATTAGCATGCATGCGTAGGACACAATGAACACACACTGAAAAAAACAACTTTTAGAACAAGAACAAGAAAAGTGTGTGTTCAGCATGCCCATTTCAGCTTTGAAATGAATATACAAAATTACAAACTTACCATGTTAAAACCCCACTATAAAGGCGGATTCATGCAACGTTCATTATCATTACATTTTCATTATATTATAACTACATTTACATTAGAAAAAGTAAAGGCGGATTCATGCAACGTTCATTATCATTACATTTCCATTATATTATAACTACATTTACATTAGAAAAAGTTAATTACTATAGTTTCCTATATGATGTTCATGCAACCACATTATTGAATTTCAATTACACTATTGCATTAAGAAGTTGGTCTACTTTCAACTATACATTATAATTACATTATATTTCTAGTGAAAACCATAGAGAAATATAATATAATGTCTAAGTCTATGGTGAAAACGCTGAAAACCATGAAATCGCATGCGCCAAAAATGTTACAGCTGTCATTCCAAGGTCTCCTTCTATTTCGAGCAGCCAATAATACTTTCAAAAGTAGAGAAACTGATATATTTCAACACGTTTTTGCTGAGAGAACCTGATAACTTCCAAATAATTGCAAATAACTGACCTCCTAGCACAACCACAAACGATTCAAATAATATGACGTTTATCAATTGCCAGTCTTGTCAGCTCATAATTAATTCGTTGCATGAACTGGTTTAATTAGGCTGTGATAATGTAATTTAAGTGTAGTTATAATGTAATGAAAATGTAATTATAATGCACGTTGCATGAATCGGCCTTTAATTACTATAGTGTCCTATATGATGTTCATGCCACCACATTATTGAATTTCAATTACACTATTGCATTAAGAAGTTGGTTTACTTCCAACTATAAATTATAATTACATTATGTTTTAGTGAAAACCATAGAGAAATATAATATAATGTCTATATCTATGGTAAAAACCATGAAATCACATGCGCCAAAAATGTTACAGCTGTCATTCCGACGTCTTCTTCTATTTCGAGCACCCACTAATACTTTCAAAAGTAGTAAAACTGATATATTCCAAAATGTTTTTCATGAGAGAACCTCATAACTTCCAGATCATTGCAAATAACTGACCTAGAACAATCACAAACGATTCAAATAATATGACGTTTATCAATTGCCAGTATTGTCAGTTCATAATTAATTCGTTCCATGAACTGGTTTGATTAGGCAGTGATAATGTAATTTAAGTGTAGTTATAATATAATGAAAATGTAATTATAATGCACGTTGCATGAATGGGCCTTAAGAATTAGATTTAAGTAGTTAAAAATGCACGTTTAATTGTGGACAATTGACAATTTAAAATATCTATTTTTGTTTCGATATTTGAATATAAATAATCTTATAAAGAGGATACGACTTATATGCGTTTGTCCTGTAATTGTTCTGATAAAATTACTGGTTTTGACGAGAGTTGACCCTAGGAACACGAAGATATAATAAATTATTAATAAAAATGTAGTCAACCTTATAATTAATAATTTTAAACAAAAATATTACAGATTGCATTACTCGTTTTTTAACTAGGCTCTGTGTATGAAAGCGGTCATAAAAGTATTCCTGATCGATACCTCTTGCTGGATAAACACCATCTAACATGAAGCAAGCTGATTTGAAAAAACGTCTTTGAATACATAACAAGAACATAGAAGAAACACTTTTAAACAGTTTCATGTTTCTAATTACAAAACCAGGCATTTTGTATTAGGCTGCAGAGAGTTTTTCAGAATGTGCGACAAAAAATAAGTTTGGAGTCAAAGTAAACACCAAGATCCATTATTAAATTGGGGCGAGCTAACACGGTATTGTGCAGTTGATAATCAAATCTCATTGAGGTGTCTGTTCTATGGAAAGACATGATGTTGCATTTACTGGCATTTAAGGGTAGTTCGTTTTCTATGCACCATTTGTCTAATAGGTCTATATTATTTTGAAGTATAATACAATCTTGTAAACTGTCAATGACAGAAATAAATTTGAAATCGTCTGCAAATATCAGACCCGTTGCTTCAGTTTCATCGATAATATCATTAATAAAAAGTATAAAAAGGAGTGGTCCCAAGACAGAGCCCTGAGGAGCACCAGATGTTTGAATGAATACTATGTAATGTAAAATTGTGCTTAATGATTCCATTTATTAAAAAAATGAAATCAACGAGTATGCCACAGTGGCGGATCCAGGGTACTGGTTAGAGGGGTAATGAATATAAAAATTCTCTTATAAGAAAGGTAATATACTAATATATTATTACCAATAGACATATAAAATAATGAAAACAAACAACAAAGTTTTGTGTCATAAAAATAAGATCATAATATATTTTCATATCACTGATAAATAAAACAAATAACATTCTGCAGATGCAAAAAATCGATGCTTGGGAGTAATTACCCCCTTAACCTCTCCCTGGATCCGCCACTGGTATGTCATGAAAATACAAATTAACAATTTTTAAAAATAACTAACAATACATTTTGATCGAAGGGATTTGCTACTTATTGAAGCCATTTTTACAAAATTCTACAAAAGATTGCCGTATTTGATGCTTTGCAGTGCAAAAAATTAAAAAAAGTATTCATTGAGACTGGACCACTGACAAAACGTATTTTGAAAAAATTTTTAATGACCGTTTTAATGACCGTGTTTTCATAGACTACCTTGCCAACAATCCAAATTATCAAGCACAATTTTACATCACTTTCAGAAGATATAACTCCAGAACGGGTTAAGTTATCGACTTCGAATTTTTACTGTGAAATATGTGTGAGCCTTAGTTTTTGTTAACCATGTTGCCATTTTTAAAATAAGTCTACACTCTACGGGAAAAATTAACTAAAATACCACTCTTTCCAAATTCATGTTGTAATAACTTTGTTATTAGGTAATAAGAAATTTTTATAAAATTTTGGTAGTTTACATTTGGGATTCAGTGGTATGGTCATGAGAAAAAAATGACTAATATACTTTCGTCTTTTTGGCAAAGAAAAATTAACATAAAGGGCCTTGAAAATAGTAGGTAGTTGAGCTATGAAATTTTGTGCCAAAATATTGTTTTTCTACGACCGTGCGTTTTAAACCACTTTCCCGCACGCATTTTAGCTTTGAAAGTGTTACTTTCCCGCACCAGTGCGGAAAAGTAAAATTATGCAAATTTTGACCTTAGATAGTTTTTTTACTACGGAAGTTATAACTATTCTTACACCAGGTGAATAAATAGTCCATCAAATAAAATCAACATATTGTTTTCTAGCTTTTTGTTGCATTTTTAATTTTCTGAAAATATAAAATAGGGCTCGACAGGAGTAAATGGAATCGCATTGCCGATTCTTCAGCCAGGGAAGCCAGGGAAATTTAGGACCCAGTGACACCTACGGCCTGACGACTTCGACAATTGCGGAACTAGCCAAACGTTACACGCATGCTCAATCCCTTAAGAGATGGGATGGAACCAGAGGATTCAGTCTTGCCAGGATCACCCTGGGCGACCCTGGGAAGCTGGCGTCAAAGAAATATTAGGCGATGACCAGGAAAAGCCTATTTGTAACAATAGGATTTCTGACTGGCCACTGTCAACTAAGGAAACAACTACATACTATGGGACTAGTGGACTCACCTCTATGCAGGATATGTGAACAGGAAGATGAAACTGTCAGGCATGTCTTATGGCAGTGTCTGGAGTTATCGTCAATCAGAGAGTGTGTGTTCGGTGAGTCTTGGCCTACACCTGCCGATATAAAGGAGATGTCTCCTAGTGACCTGTCCAATGGCCACCTTCCTGGGAAGAACAGGATGGACGACCTAGGAGGAGAACTCCTCGGGAGGATATATATGTGGTCTAAGTGCTATGAGCCTACATTCACCCTCTCTACTTTACAGATACAGATACCGTTAAGTGAAAATAGCAGTATGGGATTACGAAAACAAGTAAACGTCAGTGAAAAATGTCAAAATAATGACAACCTATTATAATTTATTTGTCATGAACAAGCTGAGACATAGAACAACAAATACAGATTATCAGCAACTTCACATTTAAACTAGTGACGTACCTGCATTGTAAGTTGCATAGTTTCAGTGAATTTTTGTTTCAATTTTTTTTGTTATTCAGCACACAAAATATGAAATAATTTCATTTTTGGAAAACCCATTTGTATTACCCAAAAAAATATGCTAATGCTAATGAAAATATTTTGATATAACCTTATAAATTCACAAAACAACTATCAAACCACCCGGGCTTGATATAAAAAAAATATATCAAATGAAATTATTTCATCTACAAATAACTTGAAATTGTTGCCGTCACCTTCATCGTCATCTTTATGTGACCTGCAAACGATGCCATCCCCATCAACGTTATTCACTCACCAGTTAACACCAAATAACTCCACTGAACCGGCAATTTTAAGTAATTCACAGAATGCAACAAATTGTGTTTCTAATATTAATATTTATAATAATAATTGATAATAATAATAACAGTTTTTGGTCCAAGTTTTTTATATGTATGTTAAAATAAAATAAATTTTGAAAAATGGGTTGATATATTTTTTGTATATACGGTCGTAGAAAAAATAATGTTCCTAACTCATGCGTAAAGTGTCTTTCCCGCCCTTGACCGCTTGCCCGAACTCCGCTTTGCGTCGTTCGGGTCAACTGCAGTCACGTGCGGGAAAGTATCACTTTCCGCCCTTGTTAGGAAAATAACTATTTTAATACTGAATCTAACAAAAAAACTTTAATCAAAATCGGTTGAGAAATACGGATTTTACAGAGGTGCTTCCAAACAAAATTGGTCACACTGTATTATCCCCTTAAATTGTTGAGCAGTGTACTTACCCCGTTTAAGCCTTCCACATAAAGAATATACAAATTATGGTTTTTCGACGATTTTACTTTTTTTGTTCGGTTTCTTGTATTATAGGCGGGTGGGGCGGAATAACTGAGCTTGGTCGTCAAATTCACCGCCCTGTCATATATATCTTTATTTTTATCTCTCGTTCTACAATGTTAAAAATACTTTTAAAATGAATATTTGGTATCAATCTAAAGTTCCGTTCTATGGTATCAAAAATTATTTGTAAAACGAAGGAAATCAAATAATATTGTTTAGTTCCTCATATTTGGACCAGTACGAGCTGGCATTTACGATTCTGTTGCCATGGAAGGTTTTAAATGATCAACAAGGACTAAAATGACTGAACATAATTAACGAGGATTAAAAAGAATTAATTACTGAAAATATACAACATTATTAATTTCAGTTTTAATAAATGATAAAAACGAAAATCAAAATGACTAAAAAGATCAAACAGAGGCTGAAAAAGGAGTGAACAGAATGAATGGCTGATTGTACACGAGCTTAGTATTAACAAAAAGCTAAAAATGAATAAGAAGGGCTAATAAAATGACTAAAAATTATCGAAAAGGACTGAGAAAGAACTCATATGAAATAACAAGCACTAAGAAGAATAACATTAACAAGCTTAGTTCGAAAAAAAAGCTAAAAGGGAAAATCAATGCCTGACAAAATGAGTGAAAAGGATAATCAGGAGCTGTTAAAAAGCTCTTACTACTAAAAAAGGATTGAAATGGATTAACAATGACTAAAAAAAGTTCTAAAGAGGATTTAAAGGATTAATGGCTAAAGGTGGACAGCATAATCAAACTTAGAATTGAAAAGAACCGAAATGGATAAATAAGGAATAAAATTACAATAAAAAGTAATTTGAAAAAAAGTACCAAGGATTGATAACTGCTAAACAGCTCATAAGAAGAACTAAAAAGAGTTAACAGAAAGAACTGAATAGAGTTAATAACTGAAGGTGTAGTTTTGAAAAGGACTTAAAAGGATTATCAGTTATAGAAAAAGTATCTAAAGATACACTCAGTATTCAAAAAGGGGATCAAGTACTAATAAGAAGACCAAATAGAATAAACTGATAAGGACTCATTAAGAACCAGCAAGGATTAAAAATAATTGATATTAGAAAGGATTGATATCTAGAGGTGGGCAACTTTAACAAGTAATAAAAAGGAAGGAAATAATTAACAACTGATAAATAGGTCATAGGGAGAAAATAGAACAAAAAAGAATTATCTGAAGGTACAGAGAAGAATGACCAAGGATTGAAAAGGATTAATAGCAAAACTTTAACAAATATCAAAAAATACTAAAGAGGATTAACAAGAACTAATGAAAGGATTGAAGGAGCTCATAAGAATAAACAATGATTAAATTGACTAAAAAAGGTTAATAGCCAAAGGTGCTCAACATTTTCAATTTTGTAATAGAAAGGACTGAATAGAATTAACAAGTGGTTGAATAGAACCAATAACTGACAAACAGCTCATAAGAATCAACAATGATTCAAAACTGTAAAGATTTACTGAAAAAGATCTGAAAATGGTTGATGTTTAAAACTTGGTTGAAACATTTTAAAGCTCAGTATTAAAAAGGATTGAACGAGAAGAATAAGGACAAAGAAAATGTCTTGAAATAATTAATAGGGAGTGACAAGGTACTCATAATAATGATCAAGGAAGAGCAATAAGTGTGAATGGGTAAAAAGTGTAATTGAAATTACTACCAATTGGGACGACAGAGATCAACTATGCCTGAAAATATCGAACAAGGATTAATAAAAGGACTAAAAAGCATTACCAAGAACTAAAAAGAATTATTAATTGAATATGCACAACATTATCAAGTTTAACATTGAAAAAGGCTGAAAATGAAAAATAAAAAGGACATATAAAAAGACTAAAAAGAGTAAACGGGTGACTCAAAAAGAGTTCATGAGAATAGACAAGGACTAAATAGGTTGAGCTTTTATTGAAAAGGGTAAAAGGATAATAAGAACTGATAAACTGACTAAAAGGAATTAACAGGTACTAAAAAAGACATAATGAAAAATTGAATAGATAAAGCTATTACTTGATGAAGATCCATACTAAATGATGGAATAAAACAATTTAATTTGTTCAAATCTACATTATATTATATGAATAATATAAATAAATATATAAATATAATGAAGATTTTAACAAATTGAATTGTTTTATTTCAAAGACAAAATGTTTAAGTGTTACAAAAATTATTGAAAAAGAAGTTATAGGTATAGTGTAACTAATGTTAATGTGATGACCTTGAATTGTATTACAAATTTTATGCAGGTTAATTTTAATCCACTATATTCATTTGAATTACATTTGAAAAGCATTATTTCACAATATTCGAATAATTGAAAAAATTTTATGCACGCCATTTGGCGGCTTTTTTCCTTAAAAGGGATTGAAAATATGGGTCATCACATTAACAATAGTTACACTATAACTGAATAATGAACATCTAAGAGAGTGCTTAATCGAACAATTCAAACATTATTTCTCATCTGTCCTAGATCGGTAGAGCCGAATGATGAAATATGGAAATAGCCTTATGAATATTTTAATGGTTTATTTTAAGATATACTTGAAGTAATATCTACCTAATGGCTAAAGCTTCTATAGATTCATAAACCCCAAATGTAGATAACAAAAATGTATGCGCCGTTTTAATTTTGGTGTAATTTTCTAAAATGTCCAGACATAAACTCAATATTTGCTCATCTTCACTCTCCAATAAAGTCGCCGCGTATAAAATAGCTTTTTTATCCTGGAAATATCAAAAATTAAGAGATGAAAGATAAATTTTATTCTCCTCCTCGGTAAGCCAATTAAAACGTAAAAGTTGCAGGTAACGTTTGTCGATGTCAAAGTGACAGTTGTACTGTGGCATATGGGATTTTTGTTACACTGTGTTCCCACTACATTTTTGCGATAGAACGGTAATAGGGGAGTATGTTAATGACGTAATTTGTGACGCAATAAGTTATCAAACGGGATCTCTTTCAGTTCCCGTACCTAGGAGTATGGTTACTGGCGGTTATAATAATTTAATTGACAGGAATAACATTTGAAAATTAGAAATTTGATTTAAATTTCAGTATAATATCAAAGATAATTCATTATTTCATGTATAATATCCACGGAGCTAGTAACTGCGAAAAAGTGTTTATTTACATTCTAAAAAGCTGAAAAAGCACCGTTTCATCATATTTGCTTAATCAATCCATATGATTCACCCTAGGGTGAAAATAATCATCCGAAACTCGTAGCCTAACTGAACTATGCAACGTTACTTGTGATGACATAACTACGATAAGGCTAGTACCAAAAAAATCGTCAATTATAGTTAAAACAAAAAAAAACATTTTTCGAACAATAGGAACAATAAAACCATAAGAAACATTGTAACTCGTCACTTTTTATTGAGGTTATGTTCAATAATAAATTTTATTATCGTTGTGAAGTTAATTCTATCCGGTTAACCGGTTGATTTTCGCGAGAGATCGTGAACGATAATAACCTTTAAAATTTCTTTGGTGGGGGTATAACCGCTCTGTAACCGACTTCACATCAACGATATTTCACGAAAAAATACTTATTCCTGTAGAAAACTGTCAAACGCGAGTTAACTTTTTTACCAAATAGCGTCCATACAAAATAATAACAAATTTAGAAATATCCACGAAAAATAAGTTCAAAAGCACTTTTAATTTTCTTAAATTTGCTCTGGTTTAATAAGAATAGTACACTAACGAATACTGAAAACACCACAGCGGGAAATCGAACCGTGACACGTTTAACTTTCAAATTTCCCGTGCTTCTACCCGTCTGGCTATCTCCTACTCGGTTGAAAGTATTCGAAAGTGGTATGAAAATGAAGATCGACTTTTTAAATCATAACTATCCATCTTTTTATTAAACCAGAGCGAATTTGAGAAAATTAAAAGTGTATTTGAACTTATGGGTCCGGTGAACTATAGGGAAACACGAATTTCTTAGTGATTTTGCGAAAAATCGATAGTACTCACCTATTTTTAGGATTATCCGTCAAAAAATTTGCGAGTTATACACAATTTACAAAGAAAAATTCAAAAAAAAATATTTTTTTTGCCACTTGAACCATCAGTTTTGGACTAAATATTTTATACAAACAACCGTTTAAATGTATTACACTGTACAGAAAAGTGATGAACAACATGTTTTCTCGTTAATAATAACAACATTTCAGTGAGTTTCTTCAAAATATTGTTTAAATTGCCACTTTTATAAATATATATCTGAGAGGCTGCAAATTTGCATGGAAATGATTAAATCAAATGACAAATGACATAGAAGCTCTAGCGTAAGCAGTAAGTGTGTAACGCCCGTCAAAAATCTGCGATAACCACAAATATACACCAAATTTGTAGTAAATATAATATGATTTCGAACAGGAAATGCTGATCGCACTAATTTAGTGATAAATTCAATGTAATTCACACTGAGTTATTCAAGAAGGGGAAGGGTGCATCCAATGTTTATATTGCCTTCCCCTGCTTAAATAACTTAATGACCATTACAGAGTATTGGATATCTTTTAAGGGGAAGGGTGAATCCAATGTTTATATTCCCTTCCCCTTTCTGAATAACTTAATGTTCATTATAAAGCATTGGATATCTTTTAAGGGGAAGGGTGAATGTAATGATTATATTTCCTTCCCCTTTTTCAAATACACAATGTAAGGATATCACCAAATACAAAATGTCTTTAATTTCATTTATTTTCTTGAGTTTGGGTTGAATAAATTCAATAAAAAATATAGTTTTGATAAATATTCGATTTCGCATCTTAATAATAATGTACAAGAATACCATAATTCTCAAGTAATCGATTACAGCTACAGAGTTTTATTTGGATAACTCTCATATTATATACCTATTATATGCTATTGATATAAATTTTGGTTTCATGGTAGGTATACATATATAAAGTATAAATTGAAGTGAAGAGGCACAAACGTAATATTTATTTAAAAATGAAATGGTTTGAACCATTTTAATTTTTATTGTGACCTGAAAATTTATAATCAAATTTACATGGAAACTGAAAAAATGAAAAAGAAATTTTAGAGAATGCATACCTAATTAGATTTATGGTTTACGTTTCGTGGAAAGATATCCGTCAATTCTGTCATTAAAATTATTCACATACAAATATGTATGTTGAAATAATATGTATTTTATAAAAGTGGTAATTTAAATGATGTTATGAAAAATCTGACTAAATTTTTTTCTCAGATAGCGAGAATACATGTTGTTGATCACTCTCCTGTACAGTGCGATACAGTTAAACTGTTTTTTGTATAAAATATCGGGCCAAAAAGTGATGGCTTAAGTGGGGAAAAAAATCTTTTATTTGATTTTTCTCTGTAAATTGTGTATAACCCGCAAATTTTTCAACGGATAATCTTCAAAATAGGTGAGTACTATCGATTTTTCACAAAATTAGTCAAAGAATCGTGTTTCCCTATAGTTCACCGGACACGAACTTATTTCTTAACGACCTTTCCAAATCTGTTATTATTTTTTATGAACGCTATTTGGTAAAAAAGTAAGGTCACGTACAGGAATCCCTTTGTTGCATCTTATTAATAACACAATGTATATAAATTAAATTGTTAATGAAAATATATCAAAGATCAAAGAAACTGTTTGATATTACCTAGTATCGAAGTAACATCAAATATTTGAAGTTTAGAACTTGAGCCAATTTAAATAAGATGCCTCCAATTTACAAGAAATATCAATAGACTACGAGTTGTAAAATATCTTATTGAAAAATGAAGTATCGGGATGGAAACTTCTATGAGGGAAGTGGAGAGGATCATCGGTAAAGATTACATAAATGAAAAACATATAAAATTTACTATAGGTACTTACTGTTAACTCGTTCAACTTAGAGCTTATATTTTCACTTTGTTTTTTAAAAATTCGTAGACTTTCAATAACTGCCATTTTCAAAATAGCATTAAGGAACCACTTTTAATTAGCGACACTTTCCAATGTCAACGTGACAACTATTTCCTTTTTTTTTCATTATTCCATTCAATTTATATTGACAAGAGATTTTGAAAAAAATGTAAATTTATTCTACAAAACGAAAAATGTTCCTAAGGGTAGATACATATATGCGTCAATGTCTTCAGATCTAACGTACATTTTAAATAATTTCGACTGCATACCACCGAAATCACTAGGTCCTTTTGGAATCAATAGTTGAAGCCGCTAAGATTTAGGCTATAAGTCTAGACTGATGCTGAAGGCGAACTATTCTGTTAGTCCGTAGGCCCGAGTCTTTTAACCTCTTATGAGATTATTCTCTACACTCGCATAGCAAATATTTTATTATATATATTATAGAGGGTGGTCCTTAAGTAATTTTACATAAAAACGATCTTCACTTCTAAATATTGCAATTTAAACTACTAGCTTTAATAAAATATTGGGGTCTGGTGAACTATATACGAGTTTTTGAATGATTTTGCGAAAAGTCGATAGTACTAAACTATTTTGAAGATTATCCGTCGAAAACTTTGTGGGTTATACACATTGCAGAGAGAAAAATAAAAAAAATATATATTTTTTTGCCACTTGAACCATCACTTTTGGACTAGATATGTTATACAAACAACAGTTTAAATGTATCACACTGTACGTGAAAGTGATGCACAACATGTATTTTCGCAAATTTCAGTTAGTTTCCTCATAATATTGTTTAGATTACCACTTTTATAAATTTGAAGAGCTCATCCATATCTCAAATGTGGTTTTACGAAATCCAAATAAGAGGGTTCAATAAAACTCAAAGTCCAAACCACAATATGGTACAAGCATAAATTTTGCTATTGGTGGGAATTGACGCTTTATCAGGTCTCCTAACACCTTGCATGCCTATTTTTTCAAAAAAATATATACTTTACTTTTAAAACTACTTTAAAAATCATAAAATTTGAAAGTCCGCCAAAACGTGCTTTACGTCATAAAGATGGCTGTCCCATCCGTTAACGTCACACCATTTGTTTACGTTCTTATTCGTGTATCTCGCTCTGAGCTTTTGTGACCTAATTTGTTTCTGGAAGCTTTAAAAATGGATGAAGCCTAAAAACTTTGTATTTCAAATATTGCATTGTTCCAGAGTGTAAATCAACGTCTATTAAAACTCTAGACAAAATATTTGTTACTTTACCTGCTGGCGCAAGCAAAAATGCACTTGCTAGAAGGGCATTGTGGTTGCAAGCTATGCGTCGAAACAAAGACGATATTTCGACAAATACTACTGCTTTTGTTTGTGAAGACCATTTTAATGTAAGTACCTACTTTTATGTTGGTAATTTTTCTTCCTGAATAGTTTGAGGTTATGTACCTATATGTCTAGGAATCATCAATAAAAACATTATTTTCTTACGGCCACACATCAAGTTTCCCGAAATATGGTTGTTATAATATTATATATAATACATAGTTTAAATCGTACTTACGATAATGCTTTAACTCCCCTTATTTCCTCTGCATTAAAGCAGCTGTTTGACTTCATAAATTCAAGTAGCATAAATGAGTACTTTGGGCAAGTTATCAGTTTGGGCTTTTACAGAACTTTTGGCTAGCCATATCCTCACTCACAATGTATGAAAGAATCGTCACTGAACTAATAAATAAAATAGTTTCTTCTAAAAGCTTTAAAATATCCTCGGAAATATCGAATATTTATGTCCACTTTATTTTGACTTTAAGAAATAAAAAAAGCACACACAAACACGTAATGGTCTCAAACAAACGTATAAATGATATTTTTACGTCGATGAAGCAATTAACAGTTGATTAAAATACAATATAAACACAAAACTACACAGAACCTAATGCAATACCGGTCATATTGACAAATGTAAACAAATGGTATGACATCACACGTATCATCGGTAGCGTTCGGAAATCCTCGGGTAGTGGTCGGAAAGTGCATTAAAATTTGAATTTTATTTTGAAGTTTGGAAGTAATTTTCAATGGAAACTGGTTTATTTCCTATTATTACTTATTTTTGATATCAACTTTACTATTACAAATTAATATCTAAGCAGAATATTAAATATGCGTGTACTTTATTATTTAATTTTTCCCATCAAAAGGACAAATTATTCAGCTACTAGTTTCGGTACTTCAATTACCATCATCAGGCTTCCTGAAACATGTACAATTGGAAGAATATTAGGTTGTTGCCATTAAAAATCTCTATAATACGATACTATAAATTAATGTTTAAAAAAAACAATTGGATGTGGTTAAGAAAGAAAAGGGAAGGAAATTTTTTTTGGAAAAGACATGGAAAAGAATTAATATTTAGAAAAAATATTTATTTATATATATTTACCTATATTTACTATATTTACTTATGAATCGTATTATAGAGATTTTTAATGGCAACAACCTAATATTCTTCCAATTATACATGGTTCATAAAGCCTGATGATGGTAACTTATATACCGCAACTAGTAGCTGAATAATCTGTCCTTTTGGTGGACAAAATTGAATAATTGTGGTTTGGACTTTGAGTTTTATTGAACCCTTTTGTTTACTTTTATAAATTTATATATTTGAGAGGCTGCAAATTTGCATGAAAACAATTAATTCAAATGACAAATTACATAGAAGCTCTAGTACGAAAGCAGTAGTGTAGAGTTCATATTCCTTCTTGATGTGTGTCATCGATTGTTAATGTCCTTCTAGCACGTTACGTTGAAAGAAATGGAAAAGAAGGCAGGTCTGTAATTAATCCTACTGAAAATATCAAAATAATGAACCGTTTGAATGTATTTCAAACGTTAACCCTAATCTTTGAATTGAAAATTTTGATTAGTTGATGTTTAGAATACGCGCAAGCGCGACCTATCAATCGGGAGAAGTTACAGCATTCAAAATAGGATGCAAACGTACCATTGGTATTGGAAATGTGTCTTACGTACTTTTCTACTGTCTCACTGACAGTTCTTTACCACAGATTATAAAGAGAACAGATACGAAATCTTGACAGAGAACAGTAAAAAGAGATTGAGATGGGTGGACATACCCATTTAAATGCCCATCGTCTTATGTCGACTCCGTTCGGGCTGCTTCGCGAAATTTGTCAACAGGATTGTCAATTTGCATAATATTTTCTTTAATTTACGATCATAGGTCAAATATTTTATAAGCATTTTTTTCAAGTGTGATAGTTATACAGATACAAATATTCGATAATTACTTGTTTTAAATCAATGTTATTAACATTAAAAGAATTATACAATTAAAAAGATTACAATGTATAAAAATCATACCATAAATATATACTTTTTTCACAAACCACATCCTTCGCAACCATGCTAACGGCTAACCTAACCTAACATAATCAAAACGTCAAAAATCACTTGTAATCCGTGCTCAAAATTCATAACGCCATTTTTGTTAGCTTCATTGTTTGAAGGTGTTCAATCGGCATATGTGTATATTGTATTCCCTTTGATAATGAATAAATTAAGAATTATTTGTACTTTAAAATTTGGTTGATTTTTGTAATTATTTGTGTTCTCCAAAAATGTATTTATTAATTAATCCCCAAGAGTAATGACTATTTATAACAAATCATAAGAATGTACATATATTATAGGTAGGTATTCAATAAATACATAAATATATATTCGATTATTGTTTCAATTCATGGCGCAGTTTTAAAGATTTAGTTAAAACTTCAAAAAAAACTAGATCCGGCACTAGAAATTGTTATTGTCCCCGAGTCAACAGTGCAATTTGGTGAGAAATTCAGAAAATATTTTAAACTGGCAACATCGCGGCCATACCGAGTTAAGGGTCCAAGGTCATTGACGACGGAGCTGAAAATAGTTTGATGTTTTACCGGGATTCGTATCTGTTCTCTTTATAATCTGTGTCTTACTTTGTTGTTTATGGTCAATTATTACTTATGAAAAGTGAATATTAATCTTATTGTTATATTTATTTAAATAATAGAAAAATATGCCCAGATACAAAAAAAAACATCAGAATTTTGAAAGTTCTCAAGGTTTTTTTAGTTAGAAAAAGAAGCAGGTGATTACTAATTTCATAGCCATTTAGAATTTGGCTGAATACGATCCTGATGATTTTAATTATTGAATTTAAGGTTAGCTATATGTGAAAATAGCAAATAAAATAAACGACATACCCAAAACCCGGATATACGTCACAAACGATGACGCACACCAAGAAGGCTATTGAATGTACTATATCCAGTTTATAATTGTTGTTTTGCTACATTGTACATCAGGCATTTTTTCTAGGAACCACTCACGAATTATTTCTGTCTTATATTTCATGCACCAAATCTCGTTATTGCATTCAGCAACGTTAAAATTCTTCATTTTTAATCTGCCGTATGTTCCTTGTGGTAGACTCATAATTCTTTTTGTTAATTATTTTGGGAAATTAAACTACCGCTATCAACTTTTTTTAGAGACGTTGAGTAGTTAAGGTTAAATATATCGAGCCTATTGACTATAAGGATCAACGTGCAGTTTTTAAGCTGTCGACGATTCCTAAGTATCAATTAACATTTCGAGGAATATGTAATTGTTGGCTTTTAATTGTATTAATTGTTGATGTGGGAGAGTTCGCCACACTATAATCCTGGACCTGACCGAAAATTGTAGACTACATTTAATTACTGCTTGAGATTTTGAAAATTCTAGTGATTTACCAACGCTCACAGCGACACTCTTCAGATATACTTTTATTCTGATACAGGGGTTATTCAAAGGGAATCTTATATCGTTGATTGTTAAACAATATTATTTTTTTCACTACTAGCTGTAAAGTTGTGAAGCCAATTGAGAAGTTGAATTTCTCTATTAGTGGTTAATAATTTTTTCTATTATTAACCTAGGTCAAAAATGGACAAATTCAAATATTTTGAGAATCCATGGTTAGCATAAGTTTGACAAAAACTTTTGCAACATAATTTTGTATACCCAGGAGATTGTTTTCAACATATTTGTTGCTTGAAATTACCTATCAAGAAAAAATTATTTGAATACAAAAATGCCATCAGTTTAAAATTCTTGCTCAACCAAAAATGACTGATGACATAACGAGTACGTTCATAATATATCGAAAATTGGTGCGTTTGTGAATTATTTTTAATTTTTGTCTTAAATTTGGCTAGTAGAGGAAAAAATTGGATAAACACCATGGGGGCCATACACAAATTACGTAAGACAATTTTCCTTGATTTTTCAATCCTCCTATCTCAACGTAAGATACCGTAAGATTTTATAAACGTGCCCCACTCTCTTACGTACGATTTTTCAATTGAAAAATGCAAAAAAAACTGACCTGTATAAAAACTATAGGTATAGTATGAGATTTTTTTATTGGTGAACCATTTTACCTATTTAAAGCACGGCTCAATGTGTTTGAATCGAACTTAACAAGCGCGTGTTTTAAAGTTACCGTGGCAACACCAACAACTCGAGAAACGAAGTCTAAATCTAATGTCTAAATCATGTCTAAATAACAATTTTTTATTATTGATCTGACAGAAGTAGTTTGTAACGTCAAAACTTTTATTCGAACAATATTTAACAATGTCAAATTTATAAATTAAAATGGAAAGTGCCGTTGGTATTGTTTGAAATATTAATATTTCGATCTTTCAAATCTTAGGAAATGGTATTTAAATTAATACTATTGACATTCACAGAACTCAATGGCTACGTTCAGAAACTTACTCGGAGTAAGGATAGTTTACTCCGAAGCCTTCATAAATTTACTCTACCAGTATAGAGTATGCTTTTATAAACGTTCAGAAACTTACCCGGAGTAAACTCTGCATACTCCGCTTTTTAATGGAGTATTATATACTCTGACAGTTATGACAGATTGGCTTATATAGTAGCTCTGTTCAGATTACTGCTGTACGTGAATTCTGTAACAGAATAGAGAAGAAATTTCTTTCTATGCTAGGAACACAGAACAGTCTAAAGGTTGGACTGTTTTGTGGGTTAGACTGTTTTGTGTTCCTAGAAAGAAATTTATTTTTTTTATTGGTGAACCATTTAACCTATTTAAAGCACGCCTCAGCGTGTTTAAATAGAACTTTAAAACACGCCCGTGTTTTAAAGTTACCGTGGCAACATCAACAACTCGAGAAACGAAGTCTAAATCATGTCTAAATGACAATATTTTTATTATTGATCTGACAGAAGTAGTTTGTAACGTCAAAACTTTTATTCGAACAATATTTAACAATGTCAAATTTATAAATTAATATGGAAAGTGCTGTTGGTGTTGTTTGAAATATTAATATTTCGATTTCCATGACAACGCAAGGTATACATCATATACGTCACGAATTCATCCATTTGACACTTAGTTCTTATTTCCATCTATGATTTCCATTTCTTGTTGTTGTAGTAGTTATAGGCCAGTATTTATAATTTCAAAGTACAACAATAAAAAAAATAGCATAAAGTACTCGTGGATAACTGGTCTTTAAAACACTTGCTCTATTTCGAGCACTCCGGCTTCGCCGTCGTGCTCGAAAAATCGCGCGTGTTTTAAAGACCTTAATCTCCACTTATACTTTAATATACTATTTTAATCTGTTACAGAGTTCACGTGCTGGTTATTTTTATTGATAAATTGATATTATTTGATTTTGATACAGTCATATATCTATTAATAGATATTTTATTTTTATATTTTATTTTTTTTATACCGGGTGGTCCGTAAGTATTGGTCCAAAGTGAAATGGAAGATTATTCGCATAAAAATATTACAATATGACGCAACTTCTCTCAATAGAATATTGATGATAAAAAATATACATAGTGGCTAAGTTGAAATGTCAAAAATGTTTTTTTTTCAGTAAATTGGAAGATTTTTGATATAGAAACGTAAAAATTTGAAGATGGGTTTTAGGGCCTGGGAAATCATAATATGTTATCCGTTTCGATGTATTTTCTAGAGGGCGCCACAAAAGCTATGTTGTTGGTGTAACTGTACGATTAACTTATTTATCGTTAACGGTATCTCTCAATTTATTGGAGAATATTAAAACTGCATCATTTTTGCGACAAAAAGGTGAACCTATCATAAGACTCAAAAGTTACTGGTTCTCGAGATATTCGCATTTTAAACCCCTCTTCATAATTTTCATTTCATGTATTAGCACAATAAAAATAATGTTATAGTTGAAATAATACCCTTCTTGGTGTGCGTCATCGATTGTTAATCTCCTTCTATCACATTACGTAGGAAGGAATCGAAAAAAGGCAGGTCTGTGATTAATCCTAATAAAAATATCACAATAATGAACCGTTTGAATGTTTTACAAACGTTAACCCTAATCTTTGACTTACAAAAATTTGATTGGTTGATGTTTAGATTACGCGCCAGCGCAACCTATCAATCGCGAGATTAAAATACTATGATGGCGTAACTTTCGTAGCGGCAATGTGTCTTACGTCTTTTTCTACTGTCACACTAACAGTTCTTGTCAGGTGTGTACTTTGTTGCTTACGGTCAATTATTATTTATGAGAAGTGAATATTAATCTGATTGTTATGTATTTATCTGAATAATACAAAAATATGCCTAGATACACGAAAAAACATCAGCATCTTGAAAGTTCTGAAGTATTTTCAGTTAGAAAAAGAAGCTGGTAATTATTAATTTCATAGCCTTCTCGGCTTTGGCTTAATACGATCCTGATGATTTTATTGATCAAATTTAAGGTTAGCTATCTGTCAAAATAGCAAATAAAATAAACGACATGCCGAAAACCCGGATATACGTCACAATCGATGACGCACACCAAGAAGGGTATTATTTCAACCATAGTAGGCGCTGATGTCAGCAAATTTATTATCAGCTATAATATAGCAAGAACATTGATAATTTGCAATAATATTGTCATATATTCCGAAAGCGTTTTGCTTAATAACAACCCGACTCCGAAGGCGGAAGGTTGTTACCTCAAAGCAACATGCTTGAGGAAAGTTATGGCAAAATTATTGCAAATTATCAATGTTCTTGTTATATTATAGCTGATAATAAATTTGCTGACATCAGCGCCAACTAACATTATTATTTTTGAGCTAATAAATGAAATGAAAATTATGAAGGGGGGTTTAAAAATGCAAATATCTAATGATAGGTATACCTTTTTGTCGCAAAAATGATGTAGTTTTGATAGTTTCCAATAAATAGAGGAATACCGTTAACGATAAATAAGTTAATCGCTCAGCTACACCAAAGACATAGCTTTTGTGGCGCCCTCTAGAAAATACATCGAAACTAATCACATAATATGATTTTCCAGGCCCTAAAACCCCCATCTTCGAATTTTTTCATTTGTATATCCAAAATCTTCCAATTTACCGAGAAAACATATTTTTGACATTTCAACTTTGCCACCCTGTATCTTTCTTACCATCAATATCTTATTTACAGAAGTTGTGTCAGATTGTGATATTTTTAGACCAAGAATCTTCCATTTCACTTTGATCCATTACTTACGGACTACCCTGTATATAAAAATACATTTGCCTGAGCATCAAGTTGTCAATTACTTTTTTTGACACGCACGGTAGGTAATTATTATAAAACGCCGTTTTGCATTCTAAAGAAATAACAATCTAAATGTTCGTTAATATGTTTTTAAATATTTCAAAAGTTAAAAATGCATTATTCTGTTAAAAAATATTATCATAAAGGGTAAATTCGCTAAATCGTTTGCATAATTTTGATAATTTGTGTAAAAATTATAAGCCAATGTACGAGTAGGTAAGAAGCTTTTAATTTTATTTAAAAATATAGTCGTTAGCTAATATAAATAATTTTAGTCATTTTGTACGAAGGCACTTAGGTTGAAAAGACAGTTTAAAAAAAAGTAGCATGCATTAAATTCGAAAATTATACCAAAAATCATCAAAGAAAGAGATAATGGGGTTAAGAGTATATTCATAAATGTAAGATCTATGATTATTATTTTTTTATTTAAGAAAAATAAATCGCATAAACCCTTTAGTTTATTAGCGCTACCAAATGAACAATAAATATTTAGTACTACTATAGTATAGGTAAAAAAAAACAATAGTATATTATACACCTGTGAAGACTATTATTGTTGACCGAGCACCAAGATTTATAAATGTCTTCAACACCATGGTGTATATACTTTTTTCCACTACTAGCCAAATTTAAGACAAAAATTAAAAATAACTCACAAACGCACCACGAGAAACGTTTACTCCGTCGTCTGACTGATAAGTACACTGTCATTTTTCGATGTATCATGTATGTACTCGTTATGTCGTCAGTAATTTTAGGTTAAGCGCGAATTTCAAACTAATAGAATTTTCATTCAAATAATTTCATCTTGATAGGTAATTTGAAGCAGCAAATATGTTAAAGCGTTTATTGACCTAGGTTAATAATAGAAAATTATTAACCACTAATAGAGAAATTCAACTTTTCAGTTGGCTAGAATAAGCAATAATTGTCAACTCCACAGCTAGTAGTGGAAAAACAATTTTGGTAATTAACTTTTAAGCTTTGTGCAGAAATTGAATAGCACGTAGATAAGCTACCAAATTTTCAATATTGTACTGGTTCCGAAAATAGACGACAAATAGTTATCCCGAGATCGAGAATAGCTGAGGTACTGAGGAAGTTACACGACAGTCCGTCAGGAGGTCATCTGGAAGTAAAGAAAACCCTTCAGCGAGTCCGTGAAAGGTTTTATTGGATGAACAGCTCCGACGATGTGAAGGACTGGTGTAAGAAGTGTACGAATTGTGCTACGACTAATGGACCACATCGCAAGAGAAAGGCTCCCATGAAACAATATAATGTTGGAAGTCCATTCGAAAGAATCGCATTAGATATCGCTGGACCATTTTCGACGACAGAAAATGGTGGTAAATACATTCTGGTTGTGATGGATTATTTTACCAAATAGGTAGAAGTTTACGCGATTCCAAATCAAGAGGCCACAATTGTCGCGCATGTATTGGTAAAATAATTCATTAGCCGATATGGAGTGCCCTTGGAAGTTCACAGCGACCAGGGAAGGAATTTCGAAAGCCATGTATTCCAAGAAATTTGTGAGAAGCTGGGAATGAAGAAGACCAGGACAACGGCATTGCATCCACAGTCAGACGGAATGGTCGAAAGAATGAACAGGACCATAGGAAAATACCTGTCCAAAGTAGTTTCCAGCCACCAGAGAGATTGGGACCAGTACCTTTCCCTATTTGCATTGGCTTATCGATCTGCCATCAATGAGTCCATAGGTGAAACACCAGCGAAAATCCTATTTTACGCGAAATGACGCTTCCTTGTGACCTGGAATTTGGTTGTCGTCCTGGAGAAGATCTAGCGGGAGAAGACTACGTGATCCAGTTGAGAAAAAGGATGGACGATGTACACGAATTGGTTCGAACGAATCTCCAAGCTGCCAGCGACAGAATGAAAAAACGGTACGACACGCAGGCTACAGAAGGCATTTTCAAAGAAGGGGACAGAGTATGGTTACACAACCCAACGAGGAGAAAAGCCAATACCAAAAATGCACGAGGTTTGGCATTCGTCTTTCGGAAGAAGTTTGGACAATCAGAAAAACTTTCAGAACAGATTCCGACCCCTGGCAAGACACTGAAACTCAAACACCATTCGCGACACATCTTCTATCTCGTAACAAAAGACGAAAGTCGGATGCTTAGGCTGTCTTTATCTAATAGCGCAAATGCTGTGTACACAGATAAAGGCACAGAAACCTCTGTCTCTTTCCCTCCCACCGGAGTTCCCACTTACACAGTGGCCTATGGTTTGTTGCCTCTATTTGTATTACCTCTATGGGTAGATTCAAACTAAACATCAGTCAGATTCTAATTTTGTATTAATCTACAAAATGTGAAATCGTTACGCTACTAATTTGTCGAATGTCAATAATTCCTCAATATGGCTCTGGTTTTGACAATAAGTTCTCGCATACTACTGCAGCTTCATGTCGCTTCTTCTTGCGTGAAACGGAGTCTAAACAATCTACCATTGCACGGTTATACCACGTACCAAGCCTGAAGTTTGCAGGTAGCGGTTTTTTTGAGATTATGTTTGAAAAACTTATCTTCAAAAGGCGCTAGCTTCGGATAGAGGTGAATTAGAATGTCATAATATCTGTAGTTTACGTTCGACAGGAGAGTTTCTGAACACTCTGTATGTTTAAATACCTATCACTCCTTTAAACGCTACCATTAGACAATAAATTGAGCTATAAAAACAATTAGAGATCAACCAACCATCGATTTAATTGTAATTATTACCTTTTTACCGTTATAAATAACTAAATAACAAATCAAAAGCGATAAAGAAAAGGACATGAATAACAATTTACCAGTAGACAATAATAAAGATATATTTACGCCACTGTACTATTTTGGATCTAAATTATAGAGACATAAAAATACTCGGTAGATATTTTAGTCATGGGTATGTCGATTAATATCACTTTACACCTGTAGCTGTATTATGACATATTACAGTTATTTTAAAGGAGCGGTTTGAAATCGCATGATTAATATTTGTAACAAATCCTATTTCTTTTTAATCGTTTATTATTTTCAAATGGAGGAAACGATAAAAAAGTCGGCAAGCGTTTGTTGGAAATGAAAAATAATCATTCAATTCAGAACGTAACCTAAAAAAATTGTTGTCTTCATTTGACTCTACAGTGTGGCCCCTGATTTGTTACTTTGAAAGTTCCATTTTTACCTCCTCCACGATCGCTTATATTAGCTTCACTTGTATGTATGTTTGTTTATTTGTTTGTAACTGACACCTTTGGCTCGATTTTGATCCCATTTAAACGAAGATTGATTCAAAATTCTACACACTCGGCCAGAACCAATGACAATACAATATAGTAATAAATTATTTGTTAAACTCAATTTTATAAGAAAAATTGAAGAGGTTTTATTGTTTTCAACAGGCTTATCGTTTAAAACGTTCTACTAGAGCAAAGTAATTAGCTGGCGCCGTGATTTAGTTGGTTAAAGCGCCTGGTTACTAAGCAGGAGATCGCGAATTCAAATCTTCCTGCGGCCTCATACTTTTTTTAATATTCATTAGGTATACAGTGCTATTAAAAAGTCCCCTTCCCCCTCGTCTCTTTTGAACGGCTACACTTACATTAATAAAATTTGGAGGGTGGAAGTAAAGTGTTGTAAACTTCTCTAACGATGGGATGGTAACGATTGGAAACTCGGAAAAATCGCTCGGAAATCGTTACTTGAGAATTACCCGGGGGTGCACAGGGGTGGATTTGTAGGGGTGCGAGGGGGATGAATTAGGGGAGGAAAGGCAGCGAGCATGAAAATCGCTCCAAACTCGTTACTCGGTGTGTTAATGTTCAATAGTCACCTTGTTGTATGCCGTTGTGTGAAAGGTATAATAATAGTTTGCCTTTAATTTTCTTAACAAAATAATAATGGCACATTTAGGATATACAAATGATGATTTTTTAAATTCAATTATGATTCAGGGTGAGTATAACAGAATAGTATCGAGAACTTGCCGTGTGTTTGCTGAGAGATATCCTGAAAAGCCTCGACCAAATCATAAAACTGTAAAACTTTTGCTACACAACTGTTCCCAGTTTGGTCAGCTTAAAAGTGAAAGAAATAAGCCCAAGACCCATGTCGATAATGAGGATTTACAAATAGACATCCTGGGATATTTTGCAGCTCATACAAATTCATCCTTAAGGGAATGTGAGAAACTGTTAGAGGTGTCGACTAGAACAATTCACAGAATTTTAAAAAAACATCATTGGACCCCTTATTCGTACACACTAGCTCAGCATTTACATCCTGGAGATTATGTAAGACGTGTAGAATTTTGTGAATGGATTTTAATGAAATGCCAAGAAGATGAAGATTTTACAAAAAAAATTATTTGGTGTGATGAATCGAAGTATCCTTTTCGTTTAATGTTTTTTGTGCTGTAAAAAATAATCATGATTTATGATGAAAATTTAAACGGAGATCATTACCGCAACATCTTACGGCAAGTAATTGTACCAGCAATGCACGCTTTACCTAATAATGAGGATAATGAAGCTTGGTTTTAACAAGATGGTGCAACGGCTCACAATCTTCGAGGAGTAGGCACATTGCTTGATGAAATATTTAATGATAGATAAATAGTTAATAAAGGTCCGTTTCTCTGGCCACCAAGATCCCCACAATTGTCACCATTAGATTACTATATTTGCTCCCCCAAGGAAAAAAAAAACCACCTCTTCACTTCTTAGAAATCAGACAACCTGGGACATGCCACAAGACGGTATGATGAAAAAGTATAACTTTTCAAAGAAATTCGTTACGGAAATGAGCAACAAGAAGGAATGGGATCCAAATACCATTACCAGACTTTGAAAGAATAACATTCAATGGTACACAGACGGCTCAAAAGTAATAGAAGGAACTGGGATAGGAGTGTTCGGGCCAGGAACCAAACACTCTGAAAGCTTGGGAAAAACCTCAAGTATCTTTCAAGCGGAAATCCACGCCATAAGAAAGTGCGCCCAGTTCATTATTGATAAAGGATACAGAAGACAAAGGATTATCATAATGTCGGATACTAAAGCAGCCATTAAGGCACTGAGCTCTTGTGTAATCAGTTCCAAAATGGTGTGGGAATGCCTAGACAAACTCAATGAACTAGGCGAGAACAACATAGTCACCTTACTATGGATTCCAGGACACACTGGAATAGAAGGAAATGAAATAGCAAATGAACTAGCAAAGAGGGGGACTGAAATACCTTTCTGAGGGCCTGAACCCTTTTGCGGGATCAGCCCCAATGTAATATTGGAAGAAATAAGAAAAGTCGAGAAAAAGAGAAGATCTCACCATTGGAAAGATCTAGTAGGGCTTATACAATCAAAGACTCTTCTGGGTGACTACAACCTATTGAGATCAAAAGAACGCATAAGTCAAAGTAAAACTTCGCTAAGAGCGGATCCTAACGGGACATTGTCGCCTGAATGGGCACCTGAAAAAGCTCAAAATAGTGGAGGAAGGAGAATGCAGATTTTGTGGAATGGAAGAAGAAACCTCCATCCACATACTTTCCAACTGCACAGCACTTCAGAATCCTAGAGCACAGCACCTAGGAGATTACTGGATAGAAGAGGGACATTTGCCTAAGTTGAAGCCTGCAGACATCCTGAAATTCCTCCGGGAAATAGGACTAAAGGAACTACTAGTTTCCGAGACTTTCCTCAGAAACTGAGTAGAAGTAAGGGGGCACAATAGATATTTTAGGTCTCAGTGAATGTCACCCCAAAACACACACATACACATACATACTATATTTGGAGATATGTTTAAAATAAGGTATTCTCTTAACCTGTCACTACTAAGGAAAATATGATAAACAAAGTCCTCCACGTTTAACGAAATAGATGGAGAATCACTATCAAGAGCTACTAATGAGAATCTGTTTAAAAGAGTCCGTAAATGTTTGGAAGTTGATGGGCAACACTTTGAACATTTGTTGCATTAACAAGCTAGTGCCTTTTTATCTTTGATAGTATTTGTATAATTGTTCAATGTTTAACTCAATAAATTAATACCACCTAGCCTATTATAAGAAAATTAATTTTTTGTGACAGAAATGTATAGAGCTGATTTATTTGAAAACTGCAGGAGATAGGTGTAGAGAATAGTAATACATATCGATAGTGGGCAACGTATTCTTCTAAAATAAATAATCAGATACAGGGTGTCCCATTTGAAAAAAAGGAATTACGCGAATATTGTGTATTCCATTTTAATTCCAATTTTGACAGCACTCTGTATAATAAAAAAAGTTAACTTCACAGTGTAAACGATAAAGCGGTATGTGGTGAATAGTTTCTGATGAATTTAAACTTTTATTCAAATTACATTGGAGGATATTGAATTTTATGTACATGGTAAAAAAGTGTCATTTTCATATAAAAAACATTACAACTCAAAAACGGTTCAAAATAGGTATAGGGAAGTATTAACAAAAAATGTTCAGAATAACGTAAATATTCCTAAAATTGAAAAATATACAGGGTCTTCCATTAAAAATTACAAAGTTATGTGCCACTTCCGGTTTAACCGGAAGTAGAATGGCTACGGCAATATTTTCATTGAATAGCAATTTTCATAATTCAGATACCTTTAGTTCTCGAGATATTTCTAATTGACCGTTTATCTGCCGCACCCTGTATAAATACACCTTATCTACAAATATTTTAATCTGTCTTTGTAAAAGAAGAATGTGCTTCCTATACTTAAGGCTCACTCTGTATAAAAAATCCTTAAAAAAGTTTACCTCGAAATCTTTTGCCTGTTCACTATCCTTTTTTTTATTTCGAATCCAAGCTTCATTTCCGTATAACAGGGTGGGTTGTATAAACTAATTAATTCAATTTATTTTTATTCCAATTTTTCCCAATTCACCTAATCATAAGGTGTATGCACCATGAATACACACACACTATTATTTATTGTTGAGAATTATCGGCGGCTAGACTTCAATACGTGTATTGAAAACAGATGTAATTTATAAATCGGCATTTAGTTGATAATTTGTATGAACATAAAGTCAAAAGCCGCCACTAAAATAGTGCATGCTGCTATGCAGGGTCGCAATTAGAATATTTTACCATCCAGAACACAAAAATTTATATTTAAAATCCTGCATTTGGTACAGAATTATTAGCTGAAGGTTTTTCATACAGGGTGAGCTATGAAGAACTTTACATACTTCTACCATATACACTGTGTTATTTATAAGATGCCACATATGGAATCCTGTACAAAACTGTCAAACGTGAGCTAACTTTTTCACCAAATAGCGTTCATAAAAAATAGTAACAGATTTGGAAAGGTCGTTGAAAAATAAGTTCAAATGCACTTTCAATTTTCCTAAATTCACTCTGGTTTGATGAAAAAATGGATAGTTTTGCTTAAGAAAGTCGAACTTCATATTCATACCACTTTAAAATACTTTCAAGCGTCTGGGAAATAGCTACATGGTTAGGTGCACAGAAAATTTAAAAGTTGAACCTGACGTTCGATTCGCCGCTGGGGTCAAATTATATTCTTTTTGTTTTTAGTTCTTTTTTCCCAATTTTTTTCTAGAAAACATTTAATTTGACATAAAGCAGAGTTATTTGTTTAAAAAATTGTGAAAAAAGTGCTAAAAACAAAAAGGAAAAGATTTTACCACAGCGGCGAATCAAACTGCTATACTTGTTCTGTGTTTTCTGTATACCTAACCGTGTAGCTATTTCCATATGAGATAATATTGTCGCACTTTCATTCAATTTTTAGTAAACGTTCAAACCTAACCAAAAATAGAACAACCCTAATTATGTATCGCATAATAATATAGGGTATTAATTTAAACAAATATTATAAATTTTCACTACTTTAACTTAATTGACTACCTGCAACATTTTCTGATTTCCACCGTCAAACTTATAAAATAATGTCACCTAAAATTTCTTTCAAATAATGTTTGGCTGGAAGTATCATCAATAACTCACAAATTGAGGCAATTAGGTATGGGGAACGCTTGAGAAATAATAAAGAGTGCCATACAATACCATTTCATTACGATACTAAATTGCAGGGTGTTTCACTGGGGAAAACCCAGTAAATGATCATTCCGATTAATGACCAATCCTGCATTTAAAAAACGAATAGATTTCTTGACATCAAATCTATACAATGTTACAGGCTGTTGATGCTTACTAGCTAATTAATAAAAAATTGCTTATATCTTTTAAACCACCTCGTATAACATTAAAATACCCCATATCGCAGGAACAAGAAAATTGAGAGGAATAAAATAATGTGCAAATATACAGGGTGTTCCATTTAAAAGAAAAGTTAGGTCCATCCTGCCTATGTGGGTGGCCCTGTATATTTGGAAATATTTTTAAAATATGGTCCAGTATATGGCTCAACTTTTATCTGAATAAAGTTTTCTCGCATCTCTCATGACAAGTAAGTAATGGGACTTTCTCGAACTAATGCCGTGCCCTGTATATATCTATATATCTACCCGAAAGTGGGCGGTGTGAAAATTTGGTTTGATCATTGTATATAAAAGCTCTCCATAGTTTCTTGCTTTGGTTCGTGCTTCCGATCAAGTTAGACCTTTGCTTTTCAAAACTTTTTCTATGTTATTTTCCCATGTTCTCCTTGGTCTTCCCCTGGTTCCTCTTTCATGTCTGTTTTACTGGTATGTTGTTGCTTAATCTAGTTGAGTGTACAAAGTAGGTTTTCTCTTACTGTTGAATTTCGTATTCTGTCTCCCCTTGTAATACCTTCCTTTCCAATGAACGAGTTTTCAAGACTGGTACAGGGTTATTCATTATAAATGTCCCAGCTCTTACCATAGTTATTATTACATGAATAAAAAAAGGGTTGAAATAAAAGTTGTGTGGTTATAAACTGATTTTATTATAACATCAACAAAAGTACAGTGGTGTGCGTAGTTTAGAGGACACAAAAAAATTATTCGTTTTCTTAAATGATTATTGAACTCTTGAAAATATGTTTTTCTTCTGATTTTGAGAATATACCATATACCCCTGTCCTAGACCGTTCTTAAGACATTGAAGAATAATTATAGTAAATTAAACTAGTTACTATAAATATTGAAAATTCAACATTATCAAAGACAGAAACAAAATTGTTGGACCCATATTTTATAATTTTAATTTAACTGTAGTTACCCATCTGGAAAGGATTCTTCCTGAAGTTGGAAATATTCTTGCAGATAATTTTTTGGACGTTAGGACGCAGGATGGGGCAGCTCCGCTGTTAAAGAACATTTGAACAATGTATTTCAAGTGTATTTCAAGTGTGAATAATGGAACCATATTATGGCCTCCTAACAGTCCGAATCTATCCCCTATTGTCTCATTTTTTAGGGGGTTTTTAAAATACATAATAAATAATAATAATGACTGTATTCAAGTCATTAGAGACCGAATTTAATTGGAAATACATAATCCAAATGTTAACATTCGTGTCATTTCTGATGCAATTCAAAATATAATTAGACGTTTCATTGAAAATAATGGTGGACACTTCGAACAACAAGTTATTATTCATTTATAGTTGTAAAGTTATCTTTGCTATATTCGTTATTTATTATTTGTAATTTTAATTAAATATTGACCAGCACGTTTATTCAATATCTTAAGAACGGTGTAATTTTGTTGTGTCCCCTAAACTAGGCACGCCGCGCCGCTGTACTTTTGCTGATGTTATAATAAAATTAGTTTATAACCACACAACTTTTATCCCGAAATTTTTTTTGTTTATACAATAATAAATATGGTAAGGGCTGGGACATTTTTGTATTTGAAATTTTCTACTTGTTCTAGATGTTTTCCGTTAACATTAAGAGCGCTTTCAGACGAGACACTTTGTGGCCGGCTACTAGTGTATGAAAAGAATCGCGCGGCTAAAAATACATTATTCCTTATCTGTGTCTCGTGTGGATGCGTCTATTTATATTAATGTATTTTTAGCCGCGCGATTCTTTTCAGACACTAGTAGCCGGCCACAAAGTGTCTCGACTGAAAGCGCTCTTACATTAATTTGAGTATTTTCTCTCCCTGTCACCCTTACCTTTGTCTTATCTTAACTACTACTACTGAATGTACAGGCGATCCTTGACCTAGCCAAACTAAAGTCAAGGTTCCGGCACTGAGGCCACTGGCGGGCCCATTGTGCCATTCCTGCTACCTAGACATCCATGAAGCCGAGCCCTTCAATAAAAGCCACAACCTTTTTCAGTGGATGCCTGCTTGTGTCTCCAGGGGCCATGACAGGGACTCCGAAGATTCGCCTGCGTAATACAGCCCAGTGTGGACACTCTCAGAGAACATGGACTGACGTTTCGTCAGTCATGCCGCAACCCCTATATAGGGAACTTTCCTCTACTCCTAGGTTGTAGAGGTGCTTCCTCACACAGCAGTGCCCTGTTAGGAGTCCTGCTATCTTCCTCAACCTACACCTTGGTAGTTCAATAGCTGCCCAAGCGTGTCCATCAGTCTATTCCTTCAGTAGAAGTTTGGATTGTCTAGGACCCTGCAGAGCATTCCAATGAGCGATGTGCTGGTTCCTCAGCCACTTCCTCGTCTCCTTGCGTATTGTTTGTTTTGTTAGACCGAGGGTCGGGCCCGGGCCGCAGAAAGGAGCTGCCGCCCCTTCCGCAGCCAGTGTATCCGCCATTTCGTTGCCTTCAAAACCAGAGTGGGCCGGAATCCATTCTAGCCGCACTGCGTTCCGACTTGCAAGATCAGCAAGACGTTCTCGACATTCGTCAGCAAGTCCTGAGTTGATGGTATATCCACTCATGGCTTTAATTGCTACCTGACTGTCGGTGTATATGGTTATGCGTCGATCCACATAACTGTCTAGGTTTATCTGCGCACATTCCAATATAGCGTATATCTCGGCCTGATATGCAGATACACCAATACCCAATGGTACACAGATTTCTGTCCTTGGGTTCCTAGAGTAAATTCCAGCCCCTGCTCTGTCATCAGAGCATGAGCCATCTATGAACCAGACGGTCCCATGAGGCTGTGTATTCGTCTCTTTTCCCAAGGATTCTCTGTCCCGGATCATAGCCCTGTATGGGGTTGCGAAGTAGTACTTGCGCAAGCATTCGTCAGCCGCTCGAGCCAGAACTGGAATATCTTTCAGGAGACGGAGCTTCTTGACGTATCTGCACTATTCCCCTTTTCGCACGTATCCCAGACGCTTCAAGCACAGGAAAGCCCTCCCCGCCTTAGCCTCGATCACATGGTAAAGAGGCCGAAGACCAAGGATCACTTCCATCGCAGCAGTTGGTGTAGTCCTCATGCAGCCAGTTGCCCCCAGACTGACCACCCTTTGAGTCAGTTGAGTCAGTTGCGATCTAGCCGTGACCAAGGTTATCCTCGGCCACCAGACAAGAGCCGCATATGTGAGCATAGGCAGCATGATCACTCTATAGAACCATATGATCGTTTTGGGGGTCAGTCCCCACCTCGGACCAATGGCTCTCCTACAGGCCCAGTACGTGTTTGTCACCTTGCTTAGGCGACTATCAAGATGAGCCTTCCATGTCAGTGATTTATCAATAATCACTCCTAGATACTCCACCTGTTCAACCACCAGTTGAATTATCTTAATTTATTTTTAGGTTTTTATTTCCCAGCTTTGCATTCCAAATGTCTAAGTTCCGCATGGGCTGTAGATGTCTGTGTCCAGTATACAATTGTTTAGTATGTTCTCTTGTGTCTTTCATTACATACACGTACATTCAGCTTTATATTACCTTAAAAGTTAGCTATCGACATGATTTTTTTTGAATGATATGGCCCACCTGAAAAAGTCATGTTTTCTGAGGTGATAACGATGACAGCTAGGTTTTTGACACCCAGTATTTTCTCATTCAAGCACTTCCTCTCTTCTTTTATGATATTTGGTCCTAGAATTAACACAATATAATGTTCCTTCTCTATCTCTTCAGAAATAAGTTTAAGGACGTGGCAAAAGCTTATGGCGGTCCTGTATCTTCGGATACATTATGCATGCGTTGTTTGGAGAGTAGGAGGCCGACAATGGACTTGAAAAATCATAGAATAAGAGAAACGCATGTAAGATATTTCAAGAATCACTTACATTATTTGTACACACGGGTTATACAGGTATCGGTGTTGTCCATAAATTTCGATGGATATTGCCTAGCGACAACACTCTTCTGGGTTATTACCATTAGAAATAACATAGAAAACACTAACGGCTTATAAGATATTTACGAACTAACATACCATAATACAGTTTATTTTCGTCATATTTTACGGCGCTACGAAATTTACATTTAGGTATAACGGGTGTTAATACTTACTGTAAGTTGAGTTTAAAAAAAATTAAATCTCTATATAAGCGATATTTATTATACTTAAAGATATTATTGAGTCTCGTTTATCTATGAAATATTGAAAAATTTTTTTTTTTTATTTTACTTTTACACCCATTGAGATAATAGTGATTGATGGGATTTTAAAAAACAAGCTTATCTTTGTAAAGCTTCTCCAATATGGATACAACATGTTTCAATTGAAATTTTACTATACAGAGTGTATTGAAACTCTCCTAACAAATGGAATCTATAGATAGTAAATACAGTCGATCAGCCTCAGGAAGACTGAGATGGTCCTTTTCACCAGGAAAATAAGTTTATCGGGCTTAAAACCTCCCGAAATTTTCAAAAGCAAACTAAACATGGGGTCTGTCACCCAGTGTGGTCACCTGGATCTATACTGCAATAATGAGACCCATGTGGACGTATGGAGCAATTGCATGGGGACCAAAGTTTCTCCAAGCAACGGCCATCCAAAAATAGTATCAAATACAGCGAATGGCTTGTTTAAACATTACAGGAGCTATAAGAACCACCAACCGCGGCAATGGAACTAATTACTGGTCTGACCACTCTGGACCTGTACGTCAAGGAGGCTGCGTTAATGGCCATGGTACGATTGCGCACGGCTGGTGTGAACCCCGAAGTAGGAGTGGGCCAATTGAGGCTAAGCCTATGACAAGAAGCGCTTACTGCGCTACCTATGCTGCAGGTAGCCAATGATGCAATTGAACCCATGCTTGTGTTTAATAAACCCTACAAAATACAAATTAAACAGAACACAAAGTCAGATGCTGCAATTGCAATACGTATATATACAGATATGGCTCAAAAATGAAAGAGGGCTCAGGATGCGGGAAACAATACCAGCGTGGTTCAAACAGAACGTGTTATATCGGGGCTAGTACTGGAGTGCCACCAAGATTCAGCTAACGCCTCGGCAGATAACAATATTATCCTGAGGTGGGTTAAAAGACACGGCAAGAGTGAAGGTAGTCGCATTGCCGATTCTTTAGCCAGGGAAGCGGCTGGGCTAAGAATTTCAGGGCCCAGTGACACCCACGGCCTAACGATTTCGACAATTGCGGAACTAGCCAAACGTTACTTGCAGAATGTGTGAACAGGTGGATGAAACTGTCAGGCAAGTCTTATGCGAGTGTCCGGAGTTATTTTCAATAAGAGAGGGTGTTTTCGTTGAGTCTTGGCCTACACCTGCCGATATAAAGGAGATGTCTCCTAGTGGCATGTCCACTTTCCTGGAAAGGACAGGATGGACGATGACCTAGGAGGACAACTCCTCGGGAGGATGTACAATGGGTCACATGTGTCCTTAGTGCTGTGAGCCGACACTTATCCTCCCTACTCTACAGATACAGATAGTAAATATGGTTGAAATAATACCCTTCTTGGTGTGCGTAATCGATTGTTAATGTCCTTCTAACACATTACGTCGAAAGAAATGGGAAAAAAGGCAAGTCTGTGATTAATTATAATCAAAATATCACAATAATGAACCCTTTAAATGTATTACAAACGTTAACCCAAATCTTTGACATACAAAAATTTGATTGGTTGATGTTTATGTTACGCACAACCGCAACCTATCAATCCGTAGGTCAAAATACTATGAAGGTGTAACTTTCGTAGCAGCAATGTGTCTTACGTCTTTTTCTACTGTCACACTGACAGTTCTTGTCAGGTCCGTACTTTGTTTTTTACGGTCAATTATTATTTATGAAAGGTGAATATTAATCTTATTGTTCTATTTATTTGAATAATACAAAAATATGCATGAATACACGGAATAACATCAGTATTTTGAAAGCTTTCAAGTATTTTCAGCTAGAAAAAGAAGCCGGTAATTATTAATTGCATAGCCTTTTCGAATTTGGCTGAATACGATCCTGCTGATTTTATTTATCAAATTTAAGGTTAGCTATATGTCAAAATAGCAAATAAAATAAACGACATGCCGAAAACCCGGATATACGTCACAATCGATAACGCACACCAAGAAGGGTATTATTTCAACCATACAATAGCCTTCCTGGCGTGCATCATCGTTTGTGACGTATATCCGGGTTTTTGGTATGTCGTTTATTTTATTTGCTATTATGACACAAAGCTAACCTTAAATTTGATAAATCAAATCATCAGGATCGTATTCAGCCAAATTCGTAAACGCTATGAAATTAATAATTACCAGCATCTTTTTTTAAATTTTTTTTGGCTTTGGATAGCTTGATCCATTCAGCCAGGAATTTATTGTAGGTACTGTTGTACTGTTTGTTACAATAATCAGCATAGTAGGTTAGCTATAGTATTAAGATTGTACAAGACAAGTATATTGTAAACACTACATTGACCAAGCAAGTACCTACTCATGATTCAAGGCCCGAATCAACTTTATTGATGGTTACTTAGTAGTGGATATCGACAACAGGGATATTTTTCACGCTAAGGTGCCTTTCTTAGCGACTTTACAACACACAAAATGGGCAACGGAAAGAAGGTGAAATATACTAGCATCTCTTCCTAACTGAAAATACTTCCAATCTTCCAAAATACTGATGATTTTCCGTGTATCTAGGAATATTTTTGTATAATTCAATAAATATATCAATAAGATTAATAAGTAATGCCACAAGGAACTTACAGAAGATAATAAGATTAATATTCACTGTTCATAAATAATAATTGACCGTTAACAACAAAGTACAGACCTGACGAGAACTGTCAGTGGGACATTGGAAAAAGACGTAAAACACATTTCTGCTACGAAACGTACGTCTGCATCCTATTTTGGATGCTTTAATTTCTCCCGATTGATAGGTTGCGCGTGCGGTCAAAGATTAGGGTTAATGTTCGTAATACATTTAAACGGTTCATTATTGTGACATTTTGATTAGGATTAATCACAGACCTGCCTTTTCATCCATTTCTTCCTACATAGTGTGTTAGAACATTAACAATCGATGACGCACACCAGAAAGGCTATTGAATGAACCATATTATGAACATCTGCAAATAACATTGAGCAATTAGATATGGTTAGAGAAGCAGATGTTGAAAATAGTCAACTTTTCTAATATTTACAACTGCTTAGTAAGACGGTAATATTATAATGATTCGACGAAGCTCTGTATCTAAAACAGTAGACATTTTGAAAAGTCTTATATCTTTCTTTGTGTCGTATCTCACGATAGCTGAGATTAGTGAGAAGACCAAGAGGTGTATATGGCTTAATTAAAAACAGCTTGATCCAATGCACCGTGGATGTTTTATGAGGTACATTACCTTTACTAAAGTTTACTTTTACACTTCACCTGATAAAGCAAGTAATCCGGCATATCGGCTGCAAACCGCTGCCGAATTCAGTATCGGATCCGTATATTTCTTATAGGTAATATTTTGTTCTTCCAAGAAATCCTTGAAAATATGATTCTAATAATTGATTGATTCTAGTTTGATTAATCTATTTTATCATATTTATATAAACTCTGAATTTACCTATTTGTATTTTGCGTATGGTTTGGCAAATGGTAATTCTCTAGAAGCTAGATGTCCTTATACTAAAAAATATCTACAACAAATGATGCTGATATATTTTGCTTAAATCGCAACTGTTTAGACAAGTGATGAACAAATGGTTTTTTCGGTTCGTGCAATTTTTTTATTTAAATATGGCCCATTTCAGGAAGAAAAGGTCTCATGTAATTTTCATGTATAAGTTATAAATTTTTGAAAGTCGAAAAATCGACGATTTTTACTAACTCTCGATGTTAATAAGTTTTGAACTACTGAACATTTTTAAAAATTGAAAAATCTGCTTGTTCTTTAAACCTTATCTACAAATTAGCGCAAGTTCGGCGTTTGGCACTTATCACGATTGACGACAACTCAACGCTACTACGCGGACATTCTCGCTGCTTCTCTTTCCGAACTTTCGTCGACCGTTGAACGTCTGTTGAAGCGTCCTCTTAAGCGGGCTTTCCACTAATGGAGCTACGCATGCAATATATAGACGCGTGCGTCGGTTGCATGAAAGAGGCACGTAGACGCATAGGGAGGGGCATGCTGAAAATAGTTGCACACGAGGCAGTTGCAAGTAGACGCAAGTCGTTCGATCTAGTAGCGGGAGACACGTGCGCATTCCTGCCTCTTTAACGTTTTTTTTTTGGAATTTTTGCTGCAAACTTTAATCATGTACATTAAACTTGCAAATGTATCACCGCTCGATAGATATCTTAAGAATATTGCCAACCTTGTAGCTTCTGGAAAATATGTATTTTTTTGCAAATTGCTGGGCCAACCAGAGAGTAATTCAAAATCAGACTGTGACATCCGAGTAAAGTTTTTAAAGAGCGAGCTCTGTGCCAGTCTTATTTCATCTACAATACTGAAAGTTTCATTTCTCATCTACAGAAAAGGGTTTACCCAGCATTAAGGCTTTTTTCGTTTTCTTTTTTCCCACTTTAAAATCATTAACAATAATTGCTTATCTAGCAGCAATTGCACCAATTTCTATTTCATGCGACATGACGAGCAACACAACCAACATAAGCTTTAAACAAATATCGACATAAAAAGAGGCAATATCTTTTGAAAAATAGAAGCATAAATGGAAACAACATTTAGGTAAGACGCGAATGGTAAGCACAGTTGCATGCGTTTGTTGTTGTCATGTTGCATGCGTGATTGCATGCGTGGTTGCATAAGTGGAAAGTCCGCTCAAAGCGCTTTCTCAACGTTGCAGGCAAGCCTCGATCAAAGCACGCCGAGCGCAGGCCGATCTGTTTTGGCGCGCTTTATACAGTGTGGAAACCACTTATGGAATAAAATTCTTTATGTCATTATTTAAGAAAATTATAAAAAATGCCGAGACACGTCAACTTTTGAATTGAGTTGTGCGTTATGTGAATATAAATGTAAATGTACAGGGTGATTCACGCAAGTATGCCATAGTCGGTGTTTGTTTTTTTAATGAAACACCCTGTATATTTGCATATTTTTGAGATCCTCTTAATGAACCGATTCCAACAAACTAAATAATGTATGGTCAATAATGAATTATACATGGTGAAATTTTAAAATTAATAATTTATTACACTTGAAATATTGGTACTTTTTTTAAATTAGCTAAATATGGATTTATCAAAAATCTAAACTAACTAATTATTAGACGTATTTGTATATTAAACAAAACCTGCTACGCCCATGAATTTTATCATAAATACCTAAAAATTGCCTAAAAACGCCACAAATTAGACAAAATCGGTAAATAATGTGGATTGTTTTAAATCGGTAAATAATGTGGATTGTTTTCTATTCTGTCAGTTGTTGATGTGTTGACAGTTTATACTGAAAAACTAAAATCTTTGTCAAACACTCTAGCTGGCCACTCAATAGTACCTCTTCGTCCAATCCATTTATTGGGGAAGATTTCATCTAAATAAGTTCTTACCATTAAAGCATAAAGGGGTGTTGCCCCGTCTTGCTGGAACCAAACATTTTCATTCGGTAAGCTAGGATCTATTGCGTTGGGATATAAGTTTGCCAACGCAGGAATGACTTCATTTCTAAGATAATTAAATATTTTTCAGCTGTCAAATTTCCATCTATAAATATAGAACCAATAATATGGTCGCCTATGATACCGGCCCAAACGTTCACCTTTTGAGGGTACTGAGTATGTCTCACGCATCCAATTAGGATTCTCTGCTGACCAATATCTACAGTTCTGTCGGCTTACATCTCCATTCAATGTGAATGTTGATTCGTCAGAAAAGAGAATGGTACCAAGATCTATCTCATTTCTGTTCAGCTTATTCATCAATCTTTCGCAGAAATATATTCTACGATCTGGATCGTCTTCTGTTAACTCCTGCACAAAAGTTAATTTCTAGGGATGAAACTTTTCTTTATGAAGACATCTTAGAACAGTTGTATGACTAACATTATTTTCACGGGCAATTTGACGTGTACTTGAAGTTGGTTTCTTTTCGACACTTAACAGAATATCCACTTTCACATCATCTTCAACGGAGTGTGGTTTTCTTTTCAATGGTTTGACATGTCCAAATTCTCTGAATTGTGCATGAATTTTAGACACAGTACTTTGTGAAATATTAGGCAATTCGGGATACCTGTGATGAAATAAGCTTGCCACTTCAATTTGACTTCTGCAGTTATCTCCGTACCCGATCATCATTAAAATCTCAATTCGGTGAGTCTCAGTTAAATATTTCATTGTTATGTCGACAAGGAAAGAGTGTTTGACAAAGATTTTAGTTTTTTAGTATAAACTGTCAACACATCAACAACTGACAGAATAGAAAACAATCCACATTATTTACCGATTCTAAGCGTTTTCGATTATTTATTTTTGGCTGCTAATAGCAGCTCGTAGTGACTGAATTCCGTTCGTTTATTACCGGGCGTGACGCCTAGTCTTACCTTCCCCTTGCCCCTCAAACACATACCGACAAGTATGAGCTTCAAGCCACGGACATTAAATTTGACGTTTGTCCGGTTTGACGTTTATTTAAAGGTTAAAATTGTGCCGATTACGATTTAATACGATTTAAACCTTACTAAAAATATCTAAATATGCAAAATTTTATTATCAAAAACATTATAATTGAAAGCTGTTCTTCTAACAACACAGGAAATTCATTGGCATTGGCACATGTCAGGTGTTTTTGAGCATCCAAAAAAATCGTGTTCGATTTGCTCAAAAGTCGTGACGACTGAGGCGTCACGCACAAGTGCTTGAAGCCCAAATAAACGAAAGCAACATTTGTCTAATTATTGGTGTTTTTAGGCAATTTTTAGGTATTTATGATAAAATTCATGGGCGTAGTAGGTTTTGTTTAATATACAAATACGTCTAATAATTAGTTAGTTTAGATTTTTGATAAATCCATATTTAGCTAATTTAAAAAAGTACCAATATTTCAAGTGTAATAAATTATTAATTTTGAAATTTAACCCTGTATAATTCATAATTGACCATACATTATTTAGTTTGTTGGAATCGGTTCATTAAGATGATTTCAAAAATATGCAGATATACAGGGTGTTTTATTAAAAAAAACAACACCGACTATGGCATACTTGCGTGAATCATCCTGTACATTTAAATTTATGTTATATAACGCACAACTCAATTCAAAAGTTGACATGTCTCGGCACTTTTTATAATTTTCCAAAATAATGACATAAAGAATTTCATTCCATAAGTGGTTTCCACACTGTATGTCTAACAATGGTTTAAGTTACTATGAAAACGCACCAGTTTTTCGCAAAAATGCCAGGCATATTTGGATTTAGCGGCTCAATATACATATCATTATCTCTTTTTTATCCTTGAACCTATTATTGCACACGGCAGCATTGACCGCTCTTGGACTATTATTTTGTGTGAGTTTTAATTTTTTTGTAGAGTTTTCTCTGCATTTTAAGTAAAATATGTTAGCAATTTTGTATTTTTGAGTCGGAATGGATGATGATATTGATGAGTATTTTTGATGTTCCTTTGAATTTAGTTTCATCTTGTACTGTGTATATATTTTACATGACCTATACAAGCACAAAAAGGAGTTTTTACGAACAATGAGAAATATTGAAGAATATTTTTATCTCACCTAACTGAACTTCGAAAAAGAGATTTGGTATTAAATAAAATAAGTGCAAATAACTTCAACCCCTTAAAAATAATGGAAATAGTAAATTTCAAGTTCAAATTTGAGAAAAAATAAATAAAAATTCAATTTTATTAGCATTTTTTAGTGGTAATATCCCGTGGTGAGCTGAGGAAATTTTGTGATAAGAAAGTTCCATTATAATTTTACATAGGAAATCGTCTGATTTCTTTCGAATAATTTTCAAAACTCCCTGTATCTGATACATGATTTATATTAATTTTTTTTTCAAGAACCCACAATTTTTTCCCGTTCTAGGGTTGTGTTTATACCTAAAACGCCTCGAGGGTATCAATAAAGATTATAACGCACGAGATTCACTAAATATATAATTGTAGGAGGAGTGTATTATATTTTTTTAAGTGGCTCGATTATAAACGCCCTAAACGTTGGGTAGAGGTTTTTATTAGAAGCATATAATAATAAAACTAATTTATCACAATTTTGTAGCGCCTTGAACCCACGTTTACTCACTAAGCTATGTTTATTTGGCAAGTACGCCAAATTATTTCTTTGCTTTTATATTGTCACTAGACGTACAATATCTATTATTATAGGCTTTTTTTTAATTTTAATGAATTACTACAAGATTTGGCCCATTATAATCGATGACAGCCACTGTGACTATAAATTAGATACAAGAGCAGCTTCTGGCGTATAAAACAAAGAGATGTTAACAAGAAATATTTTTTTATGGACAGTACACTATAAATAATTTGGCGACTGAAATGCATCGCCTCAAATATAAATGGTCCATGGTCATTTCTTCATACAAAGTCTCCATTTAGATTCGATTTTATGAAGTGGGTAGTCCGCCTATTCCACTGCGACCCTTTCAAATCTATTGTGGTCGTCTGAATCTAGATTATATTTTCCAGCCCGAAAATTTTTAAGTAGTCAATCATCCCAAGACTAAATATTACTTGTAATTTCTTGCCGGTGGCTCCTCATCGTCAAGGAATATCACATTCGCAAGGGCTCGCATGGGCTCATACGACATTATTTGGAGGTGCTCTTTTCTTCTTCCATATCATACATTTTCCACATAAATTGAGAATATATCTACTTTTTCATCTGCAGTATAATCAATTTTTCCCACTACTAACTGTGAAGTTGAAAATTATTGCTTCTTCTAGCCAACTGAGAAGTTGAACTCCTCTATTAGTGGTTAATTTCTATTATTAACCTAGGACAATAATATACAAACTCAAAGATTTTGAGAATACAGGGAAAGTAGTTCAAGAAAATCTTGTGCAACATAATTTTGTATATTCAGGAGATTGTCTTTAACATATTTGCTATTTGAATTCACCTTTTTTTGGGAAAGAGGAAAATACTTTATGTGCACCCTTCGCTTGGTGGTCCATAGCATCAGGGTAGTGTGGGAGTCTCCAGCAGGCTGGCATACCCACTAAAAACCTCCTAGTCCAGTCACCACATCAGGAATCGTCAAAAGGACATAACATCCAATGCGGCCGGCCACGTGCTCCACAATCTATGCCTCTTAAGACATTTGTTTTTCTTCGATTCTTACATTCTGTCCCGTCTTTTTTCCTCTTTCTAGAATTCTCTCTCTTCCAGCTCCTTCTGCCTCATCTCACTTCTTATGTAGCTGCCTGCTTTTCTCCATGCATCCTCAGAGCTAAGCATGGACTTTAGGATCCCTTCCGGGGCTGCGCTAAAACCTATGTCTGCCTCATAGTGCGATCTCTCTGTGTTCCATCTTTGGCAGTTCGTCAGGGTATGTTTGACGTCATCTATCTGCCGGCAATAGATGCAGAGAGAGAGACATGCCGATGTTACCCTGAGAAGCATCTTCTGAGAGGATCTGATCATGTCTCTGTATTTAGTTTTTCCCATAGCCTCCTTCCAGACTGGGGCCGCATAAAGCAGCACCGACTGGACCACCCCGTATAACAGGTGCCTTTTTTTGCTTGCCGGGTCCTCTCATATTCGGGAGGAGTTTGGATAAGGCTGTGGTTTGCCTGTCTGCTTTCTCGCAGAACCTACGAATATATACTTTGAATATACGTTTATCATCCAACCATACTCCAAGATACTTCACATATTTTTTTGGGGTTATCCGGGTTCCACACAGTTCGAAGTGTACGTCTTCCCTTTTCCTCGGACCCTTCATAATAATGGCCTCCGTTTTGGTAAGCGCTACATCCAAACCATTCCGACTCATCCATCCTCCTATCTAAGCGAGAGCTTTGTCTGCTTTTCTCATGAGGGTCTCTTTTTTCCTAGCTCGGACAACCAGCGCTAAGTCGTCTGCATAGGCGATAGTTGAACACCCAGGCGGGAGATGTAGACGGAGTACTCCATCATACAGCGTGTTCCATAGAGTAGATCCGATTGCAGACCCTTGTGGAACCCCTTGTGTCATGCCTATTTCTTGATTCCCGCATTTCAGAGATCTGTCGGAGAGATAGCTTCCAATAACATTTCTCAGATACTCGCTAATCCCTACACATGAATTCACCTAACAAGATAAAATTATTTGGATAAGAATGCCATTAGTTTAAAATTCACGCTCATCCAAAAATGACCGATCACATAACGAGTACGTTCATGATATATCGAAAACTGACATTGTACTTGTCAGTCAGACGACGGAGTAAACGCTTCTCGTGGTGCGTTTGTGAATAATTTTTTCAAATGTTTGTCTTAAATTTGGCTAGTAGTGAAAAAAACTGTATATTTACACCATCGTGTTGAAGACATTTATGAACCTCGCATTTTAGTAAACCCATTGTGAATGCCTAGGAATTATACGTGTTTTTTTATTATCTTTTGCTACATTTCCTGCCAATTCCAATACTTCAACTTCCAGTACAGCAGCCAAATATACAGGAGTTCCGGCACCATCTCTTTCTGCATAATTTCCTTTTGTTAACAAATATCTTGAATATCATCCCACTCTAATTACCCCAAAAAATTAAATTTTTCTTTAAAAAGTGGCTGATTTAAAAATTAATAAAATTTTATTTAGATTTCGATCGATATAATTACCATCGTATATTTTTCATACAGTTTAGTACGGAATATCATCGAGGTCCGCGATCTCAATCTTGATTCCACTTAAATATTTCGTACCGAGAATTGATCTTGGTGCTCTTGATGTTGTTGCCGATGCGGTGCACCGTAATTTTTGAGGTAGCTACACAATGATAGCCGTAAGCAACGCATCAAAGAATCAACTCAAAGTACCTATCGTTATATATATAGTATATATGTTGAGGGTATAAGGTAAAAACAAGAATAAAAACAGTTAAGTACAGGGAGCTGGTGGTTTTTAGCCGCGAGCGAGGCAGGCTCTAACCGGACCAGTAGTTAAGACTCGCCTACACACCCACCCTCGCCACCATAGACGTAGATATTATATTATAGGTACAGGTTTGAATTTATGAAATGGTGGTACTACTAAAAGAAAATAGATATAGAACATGTTTTTGCTGATCTAAGGTTTTTTCAGTAACCATGGAAACAATTATTATTGCAAATAATTAAAACATTAACATTCAAGTTAAGCAATGATAGTATATTATACACCAAAGTGGTGAAGACTATTATTATTGACCGAGGACCAAAATTATTTGGCGAAGGGCTTTGCACCGAGCGGAATAAGGTGCGAGACTTATAAATGTCACCACCGTGGTGTATATACAATTTTTTCTACTACTAGCCAAATTTGAGAAAAAATTTAACAATAATTCACAAACGCACTACGTGAAGCGCTTACACCGTCGGTACACTGTCAGTTTTCGATATATCATGCTATGATATCATGTTTGTACCCGTTATGTCATCAGTCATTTTTGGTTGAGCGCGAATTTTGAACTAATGGCATATTTATTCAAATAATTTTATCTCAATAGGTAATTTCAAGCAGCAAATATGTTAGACAATATCCTGGGTATACAAAATAATGTTGCACAAGTTTTTGTTGAACTACTACCCCTGAATTTTCAGAATATTTTAATTTGTCCGATTGACCCAGGTTAACAATATAAAAAATTATTAACCACTAATAGAGAAATTCAACCTTCTCAGTTGGTTAGAAGAAGCAATAATTGTCAACTCCACAGCTAATGGTAGAAAAAATTGTATAAGCAGACTTTCCTTCAAGAATCTTTGTGACACAATTTCATTTGGCCTTCCCAGGATGTCATGCAGCCTGGATCTAATATTAAGCAGTCGTTATCTTAAATGGTATTGGCGACATTCAACAAGTATGTGTCTCACAGTTAGTGGGCACTGACAGCTTACAGGAAAATCTGTCGCTCTTGGTAATTGAGTTGCTGTGTGTTATATTGGTGTAACAAATTCGAAGTCTCTATAATATTGGAGCCAATGAAAAGTAGTGAGTTTGAAATGTATGGCCTTGAAATCGTTACCTACCTAGATGTGTGGGATTGTTGTGACAAAAGTAGAAGCTAATCTGCCAGTTAATTGCCCGGTATACCAATAGGTGAAAATAAATGCTGACAGAAGTGATGTGATGAATTTCTTGGATAGCGGAATGTTCAGTGATTAATTCCTGGTTAGATAGTATGGAGGCAATTTTGGAGGTTGATATGCTTAAAATCTTGTAGAAAGCTGTCTGTTTCACCACGCTGTACAAAGGAGAAATTAGAAAAGTGTTGAGCAGCCAACGCCAGTATCACTCTTGGAAGCGACGGAGTATAATTACTGGTTTTGAGTAATTTCAAGAAATGCTCCAAGTATTATTTATTTGGATAAATAAGGATAAATATGAGGGATATTAGAGATTAGATAAGATTACGAGGAGGTATTTTCTGTAAACCCTAAAACTATCCAATGAGACACTTTCAGATGTTTAACTATACCTCAAAAATCCCATTTGGGGTTTTTCAAAAAAAGTAGTAGAAGAGCCCATAAATATTAAATTTCAGATCTACTTTGAAATCAAATTTAAAAATTAAGTTGATTTAACAGAAATTTACAGGAATTCTTCTCCAGAATAAAAAGCATTATAGAAGATGATTACCTGTTGACCAGCAGAGCAGCCAGCCGGGAGTAGGCTTCACCTTTTTGCGTGTTGTGTTATGTAGAGACTTGGCAGAGTTGTGGTTTCTAAATATTTAAATGAACGTTTGCATGATGCTTTATGGTGTGGGCCACTTATATATCTCACTATTCTTTTCTGAATTCTAAATACTTTGACCCTATGTGAAGATTTTCCCCAAAAAGCTAGTCTGTTAGTGAATAATAACATCACCGGTCCAAAATGGGATAATTTTTATACCTACAGGGAAGTTGTATTATGCAGCTGTCTGAAGATAGAGCATAAACTACTCATAATAGAAACCACTTTGTCAATTAAACATGTACTTCCCATGTAAGCTTATTTTTAGAACCCGATCCGACCTAGCCAAATAGGATTTCTCAGAATCCCAGATTGGATTGAAATATAGATGTAGGGTATACAAAATAGATATTTAATCTAATCTGATTCCTAAGAGGCTGAGTTGATTTGAAAAGGATTAAACAGGATTAAGAGAGTTTGAAAAGTATGAGGATGGGTATGAGAAAAGTGAGTACGTAGTCTAATCTATAGCGATGGTTCATGTGCTTCGCGATAAATATTTTCAATTGGTCGGAAAGCGCCTGAACAATTGTATTATGAATGGGCTTTGAAGATCCTATTGTTTTTGTTAACTTTTCAGGAAATCGAAGATTGTGGTTTTATTTCCCAAAACATTAACTTATGAAATAATGAATATATCACAAGGAGCTCACAGAAGATATGGAAGATCCTAGGTCTGTCCTGTATAATGGTATGTAAACGTTGCAGCCATCTTGGAAAGTTCAGTCGAGTGTTTAAAGTAACCATAACCCTTTTGTCATTGATCTAGTTATTGTTGGTGGTAATTTTGGTGAAATTATCTTGAAAAACGGCGTCTGACTTGAAAAGCAGACAATTTGGTATATTAGACGCTATTAGACGCTCCCTTGCAACTCACTCACTCGAATCTATCCATATATTTCACTAAACAAATTCATTTTTTAAGCCAGAATGGCCAGGAATTCATATCAGAAACTATTCTTTGTTGGTTAGGTTAGCCTCAAAGGGCGCTTGATATAGTGAGTGGCTGGTGTAGGGAGGAAGAACTGGCAGTGAACCCCCATAAAACTACACTGGTACCGTTTACAAAAAAGAGAAAATTGCAAGGTCTACAAAATCCGCAAATTAACGGAGTGGAAATTCCATTTGCGAAAGAAGTCAAATACCTAGGGGTGATATTTGACCAAAAGCTCACATGGAACTCCCACATTGAAAATACCACACACAAGGCCAGAATCGCCCTTGGAAGGTGCAGGCAAATGTGTGGAAAAAATTGGGGATTGAATCCCAACATGACCAAATGGTTATATACCAATGATAACCTGTGGATCAGTTGTCTGGTGGCCCAGGACACAGAGGCAGCTAAGTGGTTTTCAAAGTCAGGCCTGCCTAAGTATCACGGGGGCCATGAAAACGACTCCGACTGCGGCCCTGGAAGTAATAGTAAACCTACCACCACTACATATCCTCATACAGGGAAATGCAAGATTACAGATTATTACAGGGACCTTCTTCGATAAGCCAAGAACACGGTAAGGTCTACAAAGAGCTATATGAAGAAATAAAGGCAGATCCAATACTGGGAATGCCAACGGATCAGATTGCCCCACAGTATAGCTTTAAAAATGACTACCTATACAGTTTACATTCCAGAGAGAAAGGACTGGGAAGCAGGGCCTCCTATAACAGCGAATCTCAACTGGTACACTGATGGCTCGATAACAGACTCCGGAGTAGGAGCCGGAATATATGGGGTACAAGAGAAGATCACGATCTCTCTAAGCCTAGGGAAACATGCTACTGTCTTTCAGGCAGAGGTACTGGCGGTGCAGTGCTGTGCGGAAAAGTTGATGAGACAGGAGGTCGATAACCAAATAATCGTCATCTACTCCGACAGCCAAGCAGCACTTAAGGCGATACGCTCATATAAGATAACATCAAATCTGGTGTGGGAGTGTCGGAAGGCACTAAACAGACTAGGTAGTCATAATAGATTGACCCTAGCCTGGGCACCAGGCCACCAAGGAATAAAAGGCAATGAAAAGGCTGATGAAGTAGCCAAGCAGGGAGCAACGGAGGTCATGATAGGGCCAGAACCTTCCTGTGGAATTGCAAAATGCCTAAGTGAAGAGAGCATCCACAAATGGATAAACAACCAGGCGTTGCGCTGGTGGTATGAAACCCCAGGACAAAGATCTTACCAACAGCATGCTTCTAGTAGTTTTTTCTTCACCCCAGTGACTCAATAAAAAGAATTTGGTATTTCAAAATATCGTATTTAGTACTCAAGAAATTTCTAGAAACAGATCGACAATGAGAAAAAGCATTGAGCGGTTTTTTGAAACCAAGATGCAAGTGAAACTTTTTTTTTTATTGAGAGCAATTAGCTGGAAATTTTCGGAAAATAGTTCTATTTGGGGTATTAAAATCGCATTTTTATTATTTATAATTGGATAATGGTATTGATAATGAGATCTTTTAAACTTCTATTCTAATGTAGTTTTCCGCAATAAAGAGGAAGTAGCTTCGCACAGGTGCAATGTTTTATATAGATATACATAAACGGCTGGACTAATTTTGATTGAATTTTCTGTGTAATGTATGGTTTGGATTCAAAATTGGTCCCGGTAGGTGGCGTTTCAATGGAATTCACAACTCTTAAACTGAGAGGCTGATCTTGATGAGATTTTTTGTGTATGTTTAAGTAAGGAACTGGAAGGTTCAGACTTTCAATTAGTCACGGTAGGTGGCGCTGCAATCGGGTTCATACTAAACGACTCCCGAGCGAAAGGGCCGATTTGATAACACTTAGCATAGGAGTTTTTTCCTTACGATCAAAACTGGAAGAATATTCAGGAAAGTCGAGTTTAAAAAAAATATTTTTCTATCGAAAAATTAACAATACTGTCTGAATTTAGCACTCAAAATAAAGTAACAATTTCATATTTTTCAATGAATATGAAAATTAGCAAAATTTGTATAATATGGTAAGACAAGACAGGACAACGTCTGTCGGATCTGCTAGTCCAACTATAAATCTTAACATCAATCTGCATATTTAAATAGGAAATATGGAATAAATACAATAATTCAGATGATAAACGCACGTTAAAAGCTAAGAACAATATTTATTCAAATTATTAAATCACTTTGAGCTTATATTTTTTTAATGGTAATTTTCTTTGAAATTATAGATGTGTTTTGTCACAATTCTTCTATTTTCACCTCAATTTTATTTCTGTTAAACTGAAGTGTAAATCGTCAAGTGCCAAATTTGACCACTCTGGTGGTTTTCGGGCTGAATTTATCTTGTTTGAGTTTAAAAATCGTTTTCGAAATCAACATAATCGAATAAGTAGATTTCTATACTCAAAAATATCTGAAATTCATAATGAAAGTTTTGAAGTATTACTCGCATCGTTTCATAAGACACACATTGATTTTTTTCAATTGTTCCCATATTTTCTTTTATTGTCATCAAACACTGAATTATGTTGACAATTTCAAGACCATAAACCATCCCAAAATAAGTTTCAAATCATGTACAAAGTTTCACCCCAGTTAATAAAAACGTGATAAAAGACATTTCTTAAACTGTGCAAAATTTCTATTGTGAATTTTTTCGAGAGGAAGAAGCAAAAATAACCATTCCATTTACCCTTTTCTTTTGGAAGGTTACTTCTCCTTACCCTTTTTGAGAAAATACATTCTACCAACCCTATCCCTTTTTGAGGGCTATTTTCCAGTCACCCTACCCCTTCTTGAAGGGTATTTATTCAGTACAAGTATTGTCACATTATCTGCATACCCCTGGGTGTATATCCCCCTCCTGTTTTATTCCTCCAGGAGATCCTCCTCCCTGTAGTCATCCCTCCATTATCGATACCTCCAAGAAGTCTCCAAATAAGGTTGCTATCCTGTTGAAAAGCATGTTTCATACATAGAGATGTGGTGTTGTCGGCTCCACACTTTGCAGCAGCAGCTCTCATTGAATACAAGGAGATAATCAAACGCTCCTTCTATATTAAGAAATGCTTCGAGAGCTATTTCTTGATTTTCTAGGTCAGCCTCAATTTTCGACACCAATTGGTGTGAGGCTGTTTCACAGGATTTTCTTGATTAATAGGCAAACATGCCCATCAATGAAAAGTAGTTAATCTAGGGCAGTTGATCATAATTGTTTTTGGAAGAGTTTACTGGTGAGGCGCTAAAAATGTTTGATGATAAAGAGCTCCAAAGGCCAGCCACTCGATTTTATAGAAAACCTATTTGAAGCGATGACCAATAAGCCTATTATTGGTATTCAGAGTGAAAATATATGACAAATCACAACCAAACTTATTATTTAAAGCTCTGTAGACAATCAATGAATCGTTGCAGTGCCGCACAGCTTATCACTGCGGTTGGTATCTTGTACCCCACACAAAACCAGCAGACTCTAAGGCTGGTCTCATATAGGTATTAAAAATCGTAAAATATGGAAATTTTGAGGTGAAGTTTTAGAAAATGTCTTAGACAGAAGGTAAAGTGAGCTTGTAGCATTATTACAGATGCACTGAATATGTTGATACACCGATCCAGTTTCTCTTATGAGTAGAGAAAGAGTTTTTTAATTTATGCTAGAAAGTACATATCAATTCATTTCATTATTTTCGGCAGCATAAAGCATTGAACATTTCGATGCATTTAAGGGTAAAAGCCAGATATCTTCTCATTCAACACTTGGCTTAAATCAGCCTGCAGTTGATCGGATTCATCTGTAGAATTGCGATATAATTTGGTAACAACAGCAAAGAAGGAGATGCGTTCAATATTGAAAAAAATTTTCATTTTAATTCGGTGCGCTACTGACGACCAGCACATCAAAAGCATCCTTTAATTACACATACTAAAATTAAACTTCTTTCGTCCATCAGGTCAGGCAATTAACTAACAACTACTGTTTTGATTAACTTTTTTTCAAGAACTCCTTCCTTGCCTTAAATGAAATTCCTTATGAATACTTTTTTTTCTTTATTTTTTTTATTTCGTGAAAGAAATACAGGTAAAAAAAATAAACGTGGAAACTATACGTTGTTATTCCCATAAAACAAAATATTAAAAATAATTTTAAGTGCACAAATAATAATTATCAAAGTATCATGAAATGTAGACAATGTTTTTTAATATTTCAAAACATTAATTAATATTTATACAGGGAAGAGGTGATGTTATTACAAAAATTGAAATTTGGACTACAGTATATATAAAAGCAGTTTATTGAACAAGTTAAGAAAAGTCACTGCACGCGCGTACTAGGTAAATTATTTTTTCTACCAGCGTGCGGAAACAAACCCAAAAAGTTTACATATAGAAAAAATTATTATTAAATACATATCAACAAATTAATTATTATTAATTTTAATTGAATAGATGAGGCAAATTAACACTCTTTCGATTCAAATTTTGAAATTTTGCATATAGAACCTAAATCCTTCAAATTAAATCTTTTAGAAGCCCTAGAAATAAATAAAAACAAATATTCAGATAATCTTCTCAACGACCAACTTGATATTAACAATTCTCCCTTATTAAACCTTTTTACCTAGAAAGGTTCCTGTAGGATTGTTGTGAATGAGTTTCCAGGTAAACTTGTTAAATACTTTAGTTAATCCCATATTTAGACAAATTCATTTCATTTCCTTGTAAATAGATTATAATTTTATTATTAAATATCCGTATAATTTAGTATTAAGGCACTGTATAAATTGAAAATTTCTCATTATACCTCCATTCGTTTGAAAAAGCTAATGTGTTAGCGAAACGCGTCACAACTTTAAGGTTAAATATAATGTAGATTTAACAAAATAAAATTGTTTGATTTCATAATTAATATTAATATTGCAGAGGCTAGTGCGGAAAAGTGACCCTTTCAACACCAAAATGTTATAGGAACCAAATTATTCATCTAACCTGCATTGAAAATGTGAATTTCAACGCTTTTTAAGCCAATCGAATCTATTTAATTTCCGACCAATGCGAGAGTTGCCGGACAGGAATCGATCATTTTCTGCCCGCACAATGAAGCTGCAGCTCTACTATTGATCCTGTCAGATCATTTTTTGTATATTTCAAACCTGTATAATTGGACTCTGTAGCAGAATAGTGTCAGTCAAGATAGCGCTAGTTTAAAACAGCGGCGGAAAAAATAGCGCAGCACAAAAATAGCGCAGAACAAAAACAGCGGCGGACAAAAAAACGCTCGACAAAATAGCACTGCGACTGTGTTCGGTGAGTCTTGGCCTACACTTGCCGATATAAAGGAGATGTCTCCTAGTAACCTGTCCACCTTCCTGTGAAGGACAGGATGGACAATGACCTAGGAGGACAACTCCTCGGGAGGATGTACAATGGGTTACATGTGGCCTAAGTGCTGTGAGTCTACACACTCACCCTCCTTACTCTACAGATACAGCACTGCGACTAAATAATGCCGGTTGAAATATCGTTAAAAAATTAACTATTAAAGTATGGAAAACTGGAGTACTTAACTTGGTTTAATGTGAATGTAATTATTATATACTGAAAATGTAATGATAATGGAACATTGCATGGATCCGCGTTTCCTTATTTTGTCCGCCGCTGTTTTTGTCCAGCTCTATTTTGACTGACGCTATTCTGCTACAGAGCCGTATAATAGGGATCCGAAAACATCTTATTGACTCAACAAAAGCTGCAACTTTGGTATTAGTCCAGTAAAAGAGGACTAAAATTTGACCTACGATTTCCAGCTGGGTGGACGGATCTTTATGAAAATTTGGAATTAGGTTTAATTCTCTCGCTAGATCAAATCGCAAATGTGCTTAATGAGCGCTAATTATTTTTAAGTGATGAAACCACCCCTTATGCTTAGAAATGAGAAAACTGTAGAAATTGATGGACCAAAATCATACATAAATATGTAGAATTAATCACTGTCTGAGCTACGATTTATATATTTTATTTATCATATTTCAACCCCTAAAAAACCCCCTTTTATGCTTGATTACTAGGAAACTAGAGTATCTTTTATGGACCAAAAAAATACGTAAATAAATACTGTGTTACTGTTAATGGTTGCGATTTATATTTCGGGTACCATATTAACCACTTAAAACCACCCTTAAAAAAGTAATTACAAAAAAAATACTCTTCGACATTGAATCATTTTTTATTATACCTATGTAATAAGTGAAGATCTTTTCAATAGTTGAAAAAACCTGGAAAACCTCGAAATAGTGGAGGAAGAAGGATGTAGATTACGTGGTATTTCTTTTTGCTCCACATCATCCTCCACTTCACACCTCTCGCACACTCCAGTCTCTCTTTTTCCAATCTTCTGGAGGTAACCTACTCTCGACACATGCTAAGTGAGGAGGTCAATAAGTAGTCCACCTTTGCGAATTTCCGGTCCAACAATCTGGTATGCTCCCAATCGTTCCTTTTAGCGCACCCTCATACTCATCCCATCTTTTCTTCATTTTCTCGATAATCCATCCATTCCTATACTTCCTCTCTAGTCGCACCCCTCCAGCGTTTCTATGTGGCTCTAGCCATCATGTCCAATGGATGGGACCTTGACAGCACTGCTACTGCCAGTCCACCCACTGTCCTGTACCCCTGCACCACCATCAGGAGTATCCCTCTCTGCACCTGCAGGAGGAAGAAGAAAACTGGAACTTTCCTCAGGAACTAAGTATGCCGCCAAAGCTCAAAATGGCGTCGGAGCTGCAGTTATTACCCCTGACACAAAATTAACTTTTAAACTTTCACAGAAGAAATGTACGCACTATTTCAAGCTGTAACACATTCCAAAAGTTTGAACTTCTCCAAATTCCTAATAATAACAGATTGCCTTAGTTAGATGAGCTACACACAGTTGACAAAGAGGTACAATTTATGTGGACTGTGGATCCCATCCCACATCGGAATCCTGTGCAACGAAGAGACAGACCAGCGAGCAAAAGAGGCCACCGAAAGTGAAAGTGCGATAGCAGTGCAAGAAATGTCGGTTAATGACCTAAAAATCCTCGTCAAGTGAAAAGTGTTTAGTGCGTGGCAGAATCAGTGGCGAGAATCCAAAGTGAAGTAACGTGAAATGAAAACCGAAGTGAAACCGTGGAAAGTGATACCTACAGGACGCCCTCACCAAGTTTTACTAACAAGACTAAGAATAGGTCACACCAGATCAACCCATCCGCACCTGTTCGAGAAGACGGAATCACCTAAATTTGATTTGTGCAGATGTGTCATAACAGTGGAACATTTTCTGAGTACAAACTACAGAGACAACACAATAATCTACCTCAGAGCGTTGAAATTTTATTAGGAAATGACTGTAAAGTTAACTCTCTAGTTAAGTGCCTGAACGAAATACAACTAATTCATAAACTGTAAGCGTACCGAGTCACTAATAACCCACATGGTTGATGCGACTAACTTAAAATAAAAAAAAATTAAGTAAAAGTAAAATAAATCTTTCAGGTCTCAGTGAATGGCATCCCAATAGTATGTATATTCATATATTCATATCCGATGTACTTGAAGGTCCAAATTTAAAAAATAAATAAGAGTATATCAGAATTTCAAGAAATAGTTCGGCAACGAAAAAAATGAAATATTCAAATAAAATTCACTTAAGGTAATATACAGGGAGCGGTATTTAATTGTACCAGTCACTGACACGTGAGTATTAATGCTTGCGTAGGATTTAACAGACGATGGTGTCTTATAAAATAACTTTACAAATTCGAAAACACACTCGATACGAAACGTCCGATATTTTTATGGAGAATTTTCATCAAGATTTGTAGATGCGCGCGGTTGGCACGTCGGTGAAATTAAGCTAATTAAAATAAGTTATTTTCAAGCGCATTCGCGACATTGTGAAATTAGTTTATTACTTAATTGCGTAAATCACAATAAGCTGCAAACACTCCCGAGTACACACAATGATCATTATTTTGCTGCGGCGAACAGACGTTAAGCCTCGAAAAACAGCTTTATCAAGATAAGGTATTTTTTATGAGCGTTTCTGTCATACAGACGCCTTTACTATAAACAAAGCTCAGTGGATCATTAACACCGAGATGATTGTATGTGTTATTTCAGTTATTGAATTAAATTAAAACGATTGCTAGATAAACAAGAGACTGGTCATACATCTTTTTTTATTATTTATAACATCCACCGCTAGAAGTCATTAGCGGGAGCTTAAAATACAATTATTAAAATAAAATCATACATGGTTTTAAAGATTTTCCAAATTATATTAAAATAAGTTAGTGTCCTTGAATACTGTCCACTTTCAAAACAAGACAATCTTCAACTTGTCGTGGTAATTGTACCGTCACTCTTACATGATGGTGCTGTGGAAAGTCTGGCTAGAAAAAAAGTTACATCTTGGTGATTCTTCTTAAGTGATGTGAAGCGAGGGCGATAAACAGAAGGCGCAGAATCCTCCGAAATGGAAACGACGAGGAGATAGACTTCACGGAAGTGACGTCGATGAATAAGATCTAGAAAAAAAAGAGGAAAGAAGTCGCTCAGAAAAACTAAAAACGCAAAGAATGATTGACTAAGTCATCAAGGAAAACAAGAAAGCCGCGAACGAAAAACCGTTTATTCTTCAGAGCGTTCCCCACTGGAGCTCTGGGTGCTTATTCACACATTGTTCCATTGAAATTTTATACGCCGTATTCTCGGCGATTCCCTTCCTATGAAATTTTGGTAGAAGAGGAGCAATTTTGTTCTCCTGCTTTGAAGCACACGAATCTAATATTTTCATGCGAATCGCATGCGCATAATGTATTTTCCATTGATATGTCATGAATCAGAAGTAAACCGGCTCGTTTGCAAATCTTCATGTTCCTTCATAAACTGCACTAATACATCTTTTCGCGCAGAACTGATTGAAGGTTTTCGGTCCATTTTTATTTTATATTATATCTATGATTTAGAAGTTTTATCACTAACATTAAAATATAAAATTACATCTATCAAGATATGACGTTTTCTTGTTACTCTTAAAGTACTATTTGAGCGAATGGTCTACCACATACATATCAATTCATTGATAACATACGGCAACAATGTCCAAATATTTCGCATGGCCCAGAATGCGGTTCGAAATTTCAAGAGAGCAAGGAACGTTCACACTCGTGTGATAGAATACTCACTTCTCTCAACTATGTTCTATCGATGAGAATAAGCGTCCTATTGTGAATACGAAATTCATCACCACCCGAGACACGCTGGGATTGAAAATTTCTTGCGGAGGACCCGAATATTACAAAAGCTTAATCAGAGTTTAATAATGAAGAAAGAAAAGAAATGGGATGGTAGACATACACGACAAAAGGGGAGAAGAAAAGATGGATCGTTATCCAAGACCTGACGAACAACGAGGACACCAACGAAATATGAGAGGAAATAAAGGAGGAAGGAACCAGGTTCGGGAAAGTCTGCCAAATTCACTTTAAGACGAAATAAATCCACTGCCCATGTACATTGTGGAGCTGGAGAAAAAAGAAAAAGATAAGATCAGAAATCTTGAATAAATCCAACACATGAGAATAAAATGGACAAAACAATGAAGAGAAAATGGACCGAAATAGACAACTTGCTGAGTAAATACCCATTGCGAAGGACCACACCGTTCCAACGAATACCTAGTGCCGAGAGACCAGCCACCCTCATGCACACACTCTCAATGAGAATACCCAGGGAACAACTCAGGATGCCCACAAGCCTCAAACATCAAAAAGACAAGGTAAACGCCGGAGCCAATCACTTAAGGAATGAGCCTGAGCCTGAGCCAGCTACGCCCAAGCGACAACTGCCACCACGACAAAGCAGCAGATTCTTGATTCAGTGGCAAGCCTATTACCTCAGCGAATGGCCCAAAGTGACTGGATAGATAACTCAAGAGAAGAAGAGGATTTCATTGGGGCCAGCACAACAAGTGTAGCAGCTTTATAAGGTCGCTTCAATCGCAGATCATAACCTGAAGAGGGAGCGCAAAACACACACTACAGAAGACAAGGAAAAAGACAGAAAACCGCTGAGCATAAAGCATCCGTGATTACTAACTAAAAAAAAGACCGTTCCGACAGCCATCTAGGCCGGGTACTATGAGATGAGGGGTGGTCGAAGGCAAAGAAGACAAGTTGTGTCTGTGACTGCACCAGACATTTTTATCGAAATAAGTGCCAGGCACACCCAAAAAATCTAGATTGTTTCATGTCCGCAGAGTGCACAAATGATATTGGTATTTTTTATAGTCCATATTGCCCATATATTATTGTTTATCGCCAACCGTCAGTAAAGCCGTTAATTATCAGATTGATTTCCGGAGGTGAGCGAACAGTTTAGCTTCCTTTACTGTATCTGCCGCATTTGCGCATTTCCCGCATTTGCGGCAGGTAAAGTGACATATGCGGCAGGTAAAGTATTTTGTCTTTGACATTACTTGAAAATCATCATCTATTACGGCTCGATCATAGAACAGAATACACCACAAAACAGTCTAACCTATAGAAGTGAAAGTCCAATAGGATTACCTAGAATGAAAAAATGAGGTGTCAAATCCATCCACCTGAAGCGCTAGTAGCAATTGAGTTGTCGAAATAGGCGAGGCAGCTGAGGCCGAAAAACAGACTGAGGAAAGAAGAATTTCAGCGATCGCTGTGGATTGGTTCATAACTATTTCATAGTGCTTTTTTTTAATGGAAGTTTGTTTTTTGAATGACTAATGCCCGATTTCACTAACCATATCCTAGTCAGGTAATACCTACAACGAATTTAGGAAATCCTAAATGCAATTTTACCACGCGCTAAGTAATGCCTGAGAGTGATAATATTACGTATTTCCCATCAGTCTTGATCAATCCTGAAATGATTGTAGGAACAGCTTTGCGAGTGAGGCCCCTTTTTGTCCCAATAACAATATATTGTGGTTCAAAATATCTGTTGCAAACATTGTAGGATTTATAAATCTGTTCAGTGCTTAATTCCTTTAGTTTTGGATTGAGAATAAAGGCAACCCATTCATTCAACAACAAAGGGTCATGTTTGGGAAACCTATGTCGTTTTGATGTAATGTCTGTACACCTAGGCACGCAACACTTCACACCAAACATTATGAATTATCACACTTGATAAGACTTACAGTACCTAATTAAAACACAAATAACAGCATCAAATGGCAAAAGGAAACAATCTATGTGCAATCTATAAAAGGCAATGGTGACAACATGGTGACAACAACTATATGACAGCTTTGATGAATTTTAAAATCTTCTCTTCTTTTCGTGCTAAAGGCCTTAGCTGCCAGGCCTGTTTCGACAACTCAATTGCAACTAGCGCTTCAGGTGGATGGGTTTGAAACCTCATTTTTATATTCAAGGTCATCCTATAAACTTTCACTTCTATAGGTTAGACTGTTTTGTGGAATACACCATCCCAAGAAGAAACGAAGCTTGTGCTATTTAACAATTCATTTTCTGAGTGCGCTTGTCTGACAGTCGCCATTTTGAACCCGTTATCTGTCAATGACATGTGATTTTATCGTTTACCAAAGAATTTTCTTTATTGCAAGCTTTTTGATTATTTACATATTTTTTGTGTGTTTTGAACGATAAAATTTGTTTACAAATTTACATTTATTAGTTAAAGCGCCAAAAACTTGTGCAATTCGTGGCTGTGATTCGAGTGATGGATGATAATAATTGAAAAACACAAAAAACTTCGATATCTATGGAGAAAAGTTTACTGTCGCTTCTTTTTTATAACTTCGTTATCACAGATATCAGTACATTTTCTCTGCATGTAAAATTTAATTCAAAAATCTGGTGAAGTGTAACTTTTGAATATATAAATAATAAAAAATTTTATTCTTTTTTTTTTTTTTTAATTTCTTGGGAAATTAAACTTAAATTAAAAATTATTTTGAAGTTTAAGACTGCAAAATTTTGTTATCAAATTTTTATTAAGGTCCATTCATAGTAGATCATATCTGTGGCAAAATGTGAAATGAAACACTTCATTTTATGACATTCCAAGGATATGATAGTCTACTAGAAATGGAAATCCAGTGAAGTGCACGTTCCAGGAACGGTTTTTATTGGGATAGCGCGTTTCTTTCGCTTATATTGGAAATGTTGTTAATAAAACGCGTTTCTTGATAGAACTAGTTTTAAATCGAATAATACATTGAGATCAATACTAACAAAAACGAAACCAAAGAATGAAGAACAATCTTCAAAAAACTGCATATATCAAATATCATGTGAATGCGACAAATTTTATTTAGGTGAAACATCTAGCTAGACCATTGAAAGTACGAATAAACGAACACAAAAAATATATCAAAGATAGGGAATTCTTTAAGTCAGCTATTTGCAAACATGCTTGGGAAGAGGGTCATCAAATTCAATGGGATTCATCAAAAATAATATTAAAAGAACCCAATAATAAAAGACGGAAAATCAAAGAAAGTGCTTTAATACAACTAAATGCAGATAAATGTGTGACTAGTATATCAGCCGATTGTAGTCAAATTTGGTTACCAATGTTAGAAAGAGAAATTTCCAATAATCAATTACCTGCGTTATCAGGATAGCATCATAAGTTTTTATCCAGGTTTTCTTATGATTTATAATTTGAATACTTGTTAATCGATACACATTTCAATACACAAAATCACAAAACTGAGTATACATATTTCAAAAACTTAAATATTCATACACAAAAAAACTATTAAGAAACGCGTTTTATTAACAACATTTCCAATATAAGCGAAAGAAACGCGCTATCCCAATAAAAACCGTTCCTGGAACGTGCACTTCACTGGATTTCTATTTCTAGTAGACTATCATATCGTTGGAATGTCATAAAATGAAGTGTTTCATTTCACATTTTGCCACAGATATGATCTACTATGAATGGACCTTAATAAAAATTTGATAACAAAATTTTGCAGTCTTAAACTTCAAAATAATTTTTTGATTGTCTAGTTGTCAAATTTTTTCTGTTGTGTCAGTTAGGGATAAAAAATTAATTTTTACTTATTTTTTCTTGACAACGGTAGCTGGAACGCTACCGAAACGTTGAAATAAAGAATTCAAAAATATTGTGGTTTAATTTCCCAAGAAATTAAAAAAAGAATGAATAATATACCACAAGGAACATACAGAAGAAAAAAAAATTTATATACAAGCACCATACTTATTGTAATTTTATATTATCATTTACTGAAATTCTTTCTATTGTAAACTGATATTATAAATATTAATCTATTATTATTGTATTGGTTTTTAGACTCACCCTATCCTACATATGGTGCTACATAGATACATACTTACACATATAATTTCGATAACAATATAGAGAATAAGAATAATTTGGTTAAACAATAGCTCATTATTTTTAATAATGGATGGTACCTACTCCAAAAACAGAAGCTAAAACTTATATTTATAATATTTTTCACAATATTTGTTAAGCTGTTGAATGAACTCAAGCAATCCATAAATTGAGTTTAACAATTAAAATTTTGTCGAAACAAGTCATAAAAATAAAGAATTATTATTTGAGATTCTTTGGTTTCACTTTTTTGCGTGTAGCTAACATTTAATTAACATTTTGTGAACAATTTTCTCAGTGTAACTTGATCCGTTATCTGTCAACGTCAGTTTGAAGGTCACGAAATATTCCCCCCAAAACATCAAAGGATTTACGCCGGCTTTCGTTTCTTGTTTGGCTGGTGTATTTTGTGATAATGCTTCAGGGTGTACTTTCGATTTATATATAACAAATAATTAGTAGATTTGTTCTATATTTGCTGTTTACTCTGCCTTAATAAAATGCAATGAATTATACCTACCTCAGTTTTTTATATTCTGAATTCTGAGCAGTTTGCGATAAAATTTTTTATGCACCTCGTCAGTAAAGTGTTTTTATCGGACTCGCCTGTTATTCGCCTCGTTTCGCTCGTCTCATAATTTTAGACTCGTACGATAAAGAATCACTTTACTACCTTGGTACATTAGTACTATTAGGCACTGGGTATACCTTAAAGTGATGAAGTTTGTGTGGAGTCTATGGATCTAGACTGAGGTAAATCCAAGATTATATCTCATGAATAATAAAATGCAATACTAAATCGAAAATCTAGAAAGCTGCAGGATGGCATTATTTTTCTTATTGGATTTCATCCAACTACCGACAATTTTGGAGGTTAAGTATTATTTTAAGCCAGATTATTTATCAGCAAACCCTGTAATTAAGAAATATTATTATGTCATGTTAAAAACAACTTGCAACAGCTGAGAAGATCTCGTCAAGAATGAGTTTTCGTTTTAATTTCAGTAAATTAGTCGAAGTTAGTTAAACTTTTTGTTTGAAACATACAAACAACTTGTGAATTCGAGATTCTGTCGTTAGTCGCGGAATTCCGACTACGAAATATATAATTCTCAGACTAATGAATGTTCTGCCCCTGCCGCTACAATATCAAGTTTAATTTTATTTGTTTGTGTCGAGTGTCAGATGCGTCTCAGTCTTGAGAATGTTATAGCATAGGAGCTGTCACATTTAAATCATATCCATGCATCATACAGAGAATAGAATCCAGAAGTTTGCCGAATTTATTTAGAACGTTAGTACACTCATATAAAATGTTTCGTAAGCTGGAGGTCGAATAGCTCTTACATCAAAAATCTATGCCAAAATAAAAAAAGGTAGAACTGGTCGCGGGACACACGGTAGGAACTTTAGTTCCTTTTAAGCAAAAATTATGTAATACATCTGACGTTATAGATAAACGATATGCATATTCTTTGGTGGTCGAGTAGTAAGCATACCAGACTCTCACGCAGTAGACCCGGGTTCGATTCCCCGTTTTTTTGTTAATACCAGCTTTGCATAGAATTTTAATATAGCATCGGTGGTTCAGTGGTAGAATGCTCGCATTCCGCGCAGGCGGTCCGGGTTCGAATCCCGTCCGGAGCATATGAATCGCTGCTTCGTAAACGAGAAAGAGACTAAGGAGAGAGGACAAGCACGCAAGCAAGGCACATAACGAAGCAACGTAACATAACGTAGCGTAACGCGTAACGGTCAGATATTTTGCGTCGCGACCCTTGGTCGCTCAAACATAACCTGACGTGAAGAACTAAAGTTCCAATAAATCGCCGGGAATGGACATCTTTTAGCCAATAAAGATGCAAAATACTACACAGCTCCTGTTGGTGGAGTCTGCAGCATAGGATGAACCTTTTCGGTTTATACCAAAGGCTTAGAAAATTGTAAGGGCAACCTCCAAACCGAAACCTGGGAATAGACGGTCAGGAAACGGCGAATGTGGAATAGACGCTCTGTTCAATTTAGGGATGTCTGGAAAGATTATACAGCTTGGTCCGAGGCAAAGATTCCTATGAACTCTCTAAAACTTTTAATGTGAAAACAGGTTTTCTACAAGGTGAATCTTTAAGCCCTCTCTTTTCTTCGTTTACGCGGATTTTGGGAGAGTATTTATGAACGGGGAGCTCAGGGTATAAACATTGATGACAATAATGACATTTTGTGTTTTCCTATATGCACAGAATACACCAGTTAAACAAGAAACGAAAGCCGGCGTAAATCCTTTGATGTTTTGGGGGCAAAATTTGGTGACCTTCAAACAGATAACGGATCAAGTTACACTGAGAAAATTGTTCAAAATTGTAAATTAAATGTTAACTACACGCAAAAAAGTGGAACCAAAGAATCTCAAATAATATACAATATGTCTCAGTAAGTTGGAACCATATGGGAAACTTTTTTATTATTAATTTTAGGAAAAAAATGTATTCCTCATAAAAAGTTCTGCATGTTCTAAAATCTAAAATCTACGAGGTATGTCAAAAAATATGAATTTTACTCAAGAGTAAAGTACCTTTATTTTTCAGAATATTAACAATTGTTATTATAAAAAGTTGATTATAATTAAAAGTTTTTATCAGATATCTAATATTATCCATCTGCCATGAAAAAATAATTTCTGTTATTTTTACTCACTTCTCTGTATTAGCAATGATAATTCTGTATAATAGCAATTTGCGTACATAACGATTTTTAATCTAGGATGCACTGACGGCAAACGGCTAGTTAGTTTTTATAAAATACAAGAAATGCCGGCTCTGTTAAGTAGTGAAGAAAAAATTGAGATCGTTTTGATTGTGGGAGAAAATTATAGAACCCATAGAGAAGCCGCAATTATTTTAAATCATAGGCATCCCAATAAAAATATGTAATTGCATATTTGAACATAGTTTTTGGTACTGATAAACTTTTTTCAATAACATTTTTCGATATTATCAAATTTAAAGGTACTTTACTCTTGAGTGAAATTCATATTTTTTGACATACCTCGTACACGACTGAAAAAAATTGATATCTGTTGATTGTTATTTAGATTTTAGAACATGCAGAACTTTTTATGTAGGATACATTTTTTCCTAAAATTAATAATAAAAAAGTTTCCCATATGGTTCCAACTTACTGAGACATATTGTATATAATAGATGAGGTACCATTTTCTATTTGTTACAGCCTGATGATTGTAATTGTTACCGAAACTAGTTGCAAGTTTTGAGTCCCAACGGACATTAAATATATTGTGGTTTGACTTTGAGTTTCATTGAACCCTTTATTTACAATAATAATAGATTATACAGTGTGGAAACCAGTTATGGAATAAAATTATTTATGTCATTATTTTAAAAAATTATAAAAAATGCCGAGACACGTCAACTTTTGAATTGAGTTGTGTGTTGCGTGTGTGCGTTGTGTGTACAGAGTGATTCACGCAAGTATGCCATAGACGGTGTTGTTTTTTTTAATGAAACACCCTGTATATTTGCATATATTTGAAAGCCTCTCAATGAACCGACTCCAACAAACTAAATAATGTAGGGTCAATTATGAATTATACAGGGTGAATTTTAAAATTAATAATTTATTACACTTGAAATATTGGTACTTTTTTAAATAAGCCTAATATGGATTTATCAAAAATCTAAACTAACTAATTATTAGACGTATTTGTATGTTAAACAAAACCTGCTACGCCCATGAATTTTATCATAAATACCTAAAAATTGCCTAAAAACGCCAATATTTAGACAAAATCGGTAAATAATGGGGATTGTTTTAAATCGGTAAATAATGTGGATTGTTTTCTATTCTGTCAGTTGTTGATGTGTAGACAGTTTATACTGAAAAAGTGGAAGCTTTGTCAAACACTCTTTCCTTGTCGACATAACAATGAAATATTTAACTGAGACTCACCGAATTGAGATTTTAATGATGATCGGGTACGGGGATAACTGCAGAAGTCAAGTTTAAGTGGCAAACTTATTTAATCACAGGTATCCCGAATTGCCTAATATTTCACAAAGTACTGTGTCTAAAATTCATGCACAATTCAGAGAACTTGGACATGTCAAACCGTTGGAAAGAAAACCACACTTCGTTGAAGATGATGTGAAAGTGGATATTTTGTTAAGTGTCGAAGAGAATCCAACTCCAAGTACACGTCAAATTGCCCGTGAAAATAATGTTAGTCATACAACTGTTCTAAGATCTCTTCATAAAGAAAAACTCTGAATTATAGTTTTTTTGAATTCGGCATCATTGGAGACTTTTTTGTTTCCAGTATTTGGTGGAATATTTCCTCTCTATTTAGTGCGAATACTGAGTTATTTAAACTTTTCAAAAAATCGATGGCTTTCCGTATGAAGATAATATATTCGGATAGAATGCTTGAGACAGTTCAAAATTATTCTGACTATTCAAATGCTAAATTCTATCAATATTCCTGCACTTGTAAAAAATAACTAATGAAAAAAGGACTTTGGGTATTTCTCCAATTATACTTTGGTAGAGTTCATATCATAATCTTTTTGGTGTGCGTCATCGATTGCTAATCTCCTTCTAACACATTACTTGAAAGGAATGGAAAAAAGGCAGTTAGGTCATTAATTCTAATCAAAATATTCCAATAATGAACCGTTTAAATGTATTACAAATGTTTATCCTAATCTTTGACTTAAAAAATTTGATTACTTGACGTTTAGATTACGCGCAAGCGCCACCCATCAATCGGGAGAAATAAGAGCTTTCAAAATAGGATGCAGACGTACTTTTCGTACCGGCAATGTGTCTCACGTCTTCTTCCAATGTTCCAGTGATAGTTCTCGTCAGATCTGTACTTTGTTGTTCATCGGCATTTATTCTTTATGAAAAGTGAATATTAATCTTATTGTTATATTTATTTAAATAATACAAAAATATGCCTAGATACATGGAAAAACATCAGCATTTGATGAAATTACAGTTAAAACCCTCCTTATAATATTTTACGTTTCAAGCTTCAGAAGAAAACCTGTCTAGCGTCTATTATTAACGAGCAACAACTAGATAAAAAGGCTTTTCATAAAACTGAATGCTCCTTTTTAACTTAAATGAACCCAAAAAAAATCGTAGTCAAATTTAAGTTACAATTGGTTAGTTTTAAAATAACGCGTCTACCTATTATTATCGTTCGCTTAGCCACTACCTTTTCGAAGTTTGCCAAACACACCTACGCGATTCGTTCCTCCACCAACATCATCGGCATTGCATTTAACGGCATGTCATTTCACTTGTCTGCATCCGCAATTACCAGTGCAGAGGATCTAATTTTTTATTTGTCTGATTTTAATGATGTCGACATAACTAATGAAGACATTGTTACTCAGGCATAAATCATAATTTTACTTCTTGATGGTAAAAAAGTTTATTTCAACTTAATTAAGGAAATGCTTTATAAGCATAAATAGATGAATTTATGATGTAAATATGTTATATTAACTAGGAGATTAGCATTAAGAGAAGGAAATAAAACTTCCTTCCATTGACATGCTTTTATTGTCCCTCTTGCTACGTCCCAAATTCTCGTTTGATATCCTTTAGGTACTTTCTTAATACATTTCACATTCTTTTTTTATACAATTTCCACTAGGAAGCCTCTTGGTTGCTTACCATACATAGAAATCCCTAACTTTAAACACCAGGACAACTTTCTGGAGCTGACAAGCTTGCATCAGTAGAATGATCAGCCTTTAGACTATAGAGCAATATGAAGAGGGTGTTACAGGGTTGATAAAGTGATTCTCCTTCAGATTACAAGGATCCAGGTGAAATTGTTAACTGCCAAGTGATTCACATAATTCAGATTTGGTATAAAACCAAAGTTTTTTCTCCAGGCTGTCAGGATTTTGATCAATTGGGATAGGTATATTGGTCAAGGTTTGATTATTATGTATCTAGTACCAATTGTAACAATTTTTTATTAGTATTGAGAACTTATTTGAGGGAGCTTCTTCACAAGTTTGAAGCAACAGGTAGTGTTCAAGATGCCGAACGATCTGGTCGACCAACATTTAGTGATGATAAAAGAATTGATATAGTTGCTGAAATGGTAGTAAACCCTACTTCCTCTTCAAGTAAAGTTGCGTCTATCTGTGAAGTAAGTAAAAGTACAGTACAGAGAGTGTTGGCTAAAAATAAATTTCATCCATACAAGTTAAAAATGGTGCACCACCTATCGGATGACGACCCCGACAGAAGACTCGAATTCTGTGAATGAATGACAAATAAAATTAGCCAAAACCCACATTACACGAAAACAATTTGTTTTTTTATTTTTTGCCTCAATGGAAATGTGAATACACAAAATGTACTGGAGTGACACAAATCCTCACACCTTTCGTGAACAACATTCCCAATTTCTAGAAAAAGTCAATGTTTGGGCAGGTATTTTGGGAAACCACATAATTGGTCCTGTTTCCTAAATTCAAATTTAAGCGGTGAAGTGTATCTGGAGATGTAACAAAATGCAATTGAGCCGTTAATTCTTGAAATTCTGGAAGATAATCCAGATGAATTCGGCCATCTGGAAATAACATTTCAACAAGATGGTGCTCCTGCACATTATTATGGTGCAGTAAGACTTTACCTGGATGAAGAATATCGAGGTAGATGGATCGGCCGGCGAGGTCCCATAGAATGGCCACTTCGGTCACAGGATCTGACACCATTAGATTTTTTTCTATGGGGGTACTTGAAATCCAAGGTTTATACTACGGCACCAGATAGCATTGGCGTTTTGAAAGGAAGAATTATTGAAGAATGCAATGCAATTTCAGCTGACACATTCGAACGAGTAGGACAAGAGTTTACTAATAGGCAGCTATATAAATTTAAAGTTACAAGGCTGATAAATTTTTTCTGAAGTACTATAGCACACTATAGTACTATATGACACTGGGTCAAATTTTTGATATCCAATTGATAAGATTGATTCAGTTAATTCAGTTTTGAACTGAAACCTAAGATTCCACTGAACTGTTCCAGATTTTTGAAGTGATCTTGATAGCCTTCTTCAGCTGCTTACTTACTTACTCTTGTCTCTTGTCAGCTTATTAAGGAATTCTTAGAGACTCAACAGTCTTTTACCAGTCTGGACTTAGTGCTTGGATTGCCTTAAGCAAAGCCTAAGCATAATTAAAAGCTATGGCGGCCCTTGAAACAAAGACGTATATCGATCAATGCTGAAAAACATTCTTTTTCTAGGACTGTTTAAGCTAGACTATCTGTTAACAAGATAGAGACTCCAGGATTATCTGTTCCAAAGATAAGATGTGATGTTCATTCACTCAGTGAAATGTTTTCCGATGTAATGCTATCCAAACTTGAAAAAGTATTGTACCAGTTGTATTAGTGGTAATATAAGACCTTGTCTTTGGATTTCAGTATATATTTTCACTACCGAAGACACTTCTGACCTCTTATATCAAACTATCGTTCCATAGGTGATCGTTGGCATTACCACAGTGGTCTTAACCTAGTAAACGATCTCTGGTCGTATTTCCCAAGATTTGCTCTTAACTCTTTTGCGTTGCCAGAAAAGCTTACTTCCCTTGGTAGTAGTTTGTGTTCTATAATTTAGATTGAAATCAATTGTCACCCGCAGATATTCTCAGGTTCGGTTGGGATCTACGAGTCAATGTTTTATTTTTATATAGGTACTTGGTATAACCAAAGTTTATATATTCCAATAAGTCCGGCCACTCTCTCGACGATGCGAGAATCCCCCTCCTGCCGACACCCACCGTCTCACAGGCAAAACCCACATCTGATGTGGGATGTATTGATTTTTCAGTTCTGTTTGACTTACACGATGGTGTAGCAGAGCGTTGTATCGGGTGCGCCCAAGAAAGTGATCTTGCATTTTAATTTGTGCGAAAGTTATCTGCTGTGTTTTTGTTTGTGTGCGATGCCTTCTTATGGAAATTATTGTTGCGTGGTTTCGTGTAGAAACAATACTGCAATTCATAAACAATTATCAGATTTATTGAAAAAGGGAAGGGAAGACTATCAGGATTTGTCCACAGAAGAAAGAAATGCCGTGGTTTGTGTGGGTGGATATTTTTTGCAAAAGTGTTTTGTTAAACACAAATGCGATATTTGTCTAAACTTTTGCAATAAGGAAGGTTGTGACCAATCCACATCATTCTGCGAAAAAAAAGTCTATGAAGGTAGTAAGCAGGGACGGTTTGGAGGATTGACAGTTCCTCCAAAAATTTCCAGTGAATATCTGATTTCTTTAGAAAATATATTCACTGAAAATTTCAATGATTTATGTGTGCAGGATGATGTAGGAATAGGAATGAACTTGAAGACCAAGTTGTCTACTATCGCATTTTCGCATCCTTGCCCAAACTTCCCATGGGAATCTATTATACACTGAAATTTGCAAATTCCTCACTAAGGACCTTTAGAAAGAATAAAGAACATCCTAAATTGAAAATCTTGAAAAATTTATAACTATTCAAGTATTTATTAATTTTTAAGAATGTACATAATACTTATTTGTTTGTTAATATTTCATTATTTTTATTTATTTATTCAATACAACGCTACAGAGTACACTCCAACTGGACTTGACCTAACTAATTGTTCATTTGTATTCGTTTTGTCCCAAATAGATGTTAAACTGTGTTATTTCTTTTATAATGATTATATCAACACAAATGTTCATTCGCTGATCATTCTGTATTAGTTATTAAGTATTATCAGATATACGCTCGGATATACGTTATTGAAGTCTATGTTTATGATTTTTTTCATTCCATTCCTCGGTTAAAACAAAATTTCTAAAAAGTTACTTAGCAATAATGGTGATGACATATAATTTATATAAATTGCAAATATTTTTCAAAACAAGAATAAAGTCAACATATTTTCTAATTGCACCCGGTAAATTCCTTCACAAATGAATTCACCGTCCGTCACCTCGTATACTACCAAATGACTAGCAAAAACAGGTGTCGCACATGATATACGACTCCCCGCAAAAAATGGCGGGGTTTTCCGACGAACAAAGAAGTGACCGGACTTATTGGAATATATAGACTTTGGTATAACCTTTATTAGTTTTGGACTAAACAGCAAATATAATACAAAGCTGACATAGTCATTTCAAAGAAGCTACTTTTAATGATGAGCAAAGCAAGACCAAGACTCGGATAGTATAAGCAGTCCTTACTGTATAAAAATGCAAGCGTAAAGCCACTTAGACATTACTTGACCAGACGATCCGGCTGGAAGCATGTTGTCTGTAACTTGTCTACACACACTAAGACCAAACGTCAGACAGTTGCACAGTGGGAACCGCGGAGAGTACACTGTCGGCGTTGGTCGTACTAGGGTAGGGGTACTCTGAACGCGTGAGGGTGCTGCCACCCTAAGAGTCCCGTCAGTACTAAAATTGCTAATTTGATGAGAACCAGAATGAGAGCTGTAACGCCGTTAATGGTAGTTGCAGATACTTCTACATATATTTCAGCGCTGATATCTTAACCTAACAACTGCAGACCAACGTTTTGTATCTTGAGTGTGTCGTGTTAGTCGTGAGTTGGTCCAGTTTTTGTTTTTAAAATCTATTTTGGTTATTTGTGTGTGTGGAGTATTCGTAGTTGGTTTTTATTGTTTATAGTGAGAATTTATTTTAAGAGACAATGTCGAGAATGAGTAAAGTAAAAGACAGTAATGTGGGGTGCACCGATAAGCTTTAATTCCATAATAAAAAGTGACAGAAGATTGAAGTAGTAAAGTTATTCTTCTATGCAGCTTTGAACTTCCCAGCCATGAAGAACAACGTTCAGTTTGGCTGAAAACAAGTTTAGTTAATGTAGGTATACCTACTCAGTTTATTGCATTGTTGTTGAACTCCTAGCATATATTTTTCTTCATGTTTGCTATCGAAATATGTAAAAAAAAATCGTTTTATTCATCATGTACTTTTTGTATTAAATAAAATATATGAACCTGATGATTATTGCTTCATTTTTCCCACTTCAGACATTATTTGGTCCATTTTTTGACATTTCATTCAATTTAACTTGACTATTTGATTGTTATTATTGTAACATCAATCTAGGCCAGACTATCTTTGTGGACATGTCGCAGGACCTGTGGAAAATCTTGGGGCTTGGGACCCAAACAAATCTATTGGATATATGTGATGATCGTTAGACCAATGATCACATATGGAGCTATTGCCTGGTAGCCAAAAGCTTTACAGTGAACGGCCCAAGCAAAGCTCTCTGGTTTACAGAGACAGGCTTGTCTGGCAATCACTGGTGCTATCAGCTCCACACCGTCAGCAGCCATGGAAATCCTTCTGGACCTACCTCCTCTCCATATATTTTTGGAAAGAGAGGCTAGATGGACAGCATACAGAATTGTACATATTTCTAATGCACAAATCAGGCTTATGCAGAACGAAGCAGACTAGCCGACAGAGAAAGTCACAGTATTCTGGGTATGACCTTTGACATAATGCCTCCAACAGTAAACTACGACCTGCCTTACACCGTCCTAATTCCAAATAGAGATGAATGGGTCCTCCGCAAGGATGAACTATTAAGAGCAGACAGCTGTTGGTACTCAGACGGCTCAAAAACACCCTCAGGCTTTGGTGCAGGTGTATACGGGCGCAGATCTAGGACAGAAATTTCAACCTCTCTAGGATCCCATGCAACCGTATTTCACGCGGAAATTTACGCCATTGTTTCATGAGTGGAAAGAGTGGAGCAAGCCAATCTCATACATAGAACAATAAAAATTTTCTCGGACAGCCAAGCGGCTTTAAAAGCACTTAGCTCTCGCCGTGTAACGTCGAAATTGGTTTTAGACTAACCAAAAAAGACTCTCTTCAATGGGAGAACTCAATAAAGTGTTGCTGGTCTGGATCCCTGGCCATTCTAGCATCGAAGGAAACGAGAAGGCAGACTTTCTTGCAAGGGAGGGTGTCGCACGTGTTTCTATCGGACCAGAACCTACAATTGGCATCGCAATAAGTTTTGCCAAACAAACACTAAATACCTGGACAGCAAGAAGAGCTTTAGACTTCTGGCATAATTTACCAGGATTGGTTCATTCAAAGGCTTTTATACATCCTTCAAAGTATGTCTCCAAACAAATGTTAGACCATAGAAGGCATGACCTACGTTGTCTAACAGGCCTCTTAACAGGCCACTGTCATCTGAATCATCATATGCTAAAACTTGGACTGTCGGAAGATCCGACTTGCCGTCTTTGTTTGGAAGATGATGAAACAGCAGAGCATATAATTTGTGCCTGCCCCGCCGCGGCTCGAATCAGGTATCTGATGTTTGGCAGGGTCCCTCTCTCGCAATCGGACCTGAAATATCATTCACCAAATAAAATAATCGGCTTTGTTAAGAAGCTGAATTTGTTTGGTGAAATCTGAATAGGTGTGAGCCACAATAGACTCTTGTGAGTCGCAGTGGAGGGCCTTATAGACCCACTCACCACAAACCTAACCTAACCTAACATCAATCTAATATGAGTAACTTTTAGTGGAATTTCAAAATATGGACCATAAATGCCATTATGCAATAAAAGTAAAATTACAGTAATTTTGGATATGCCTCCAAAAACTGTAAAATAACAGGAATCCTCTTTTTCGGCTATTAGCGAAGATCACAACTCTTTCAAAGGGGTTATTCTGACGGGATTCTTAAGGTGGAGGGAATTTCCTTCAGACACGCAGACCCTCTGGTCTGAGCAATTCGGACTGGTGACAGCCCCACACAAGATAAGACAGGTGCTAGACACCAGACCAGACCGTCCGATCTGGTAGTGTGTAGGGTGCTTAAGACCAAGAACAATGTTGCTCATCCCTAATTAATGTACATTACAGGTTTCCAAAGAGCTTGGTTGGTTAGATGTGATAAGAAACTTTGAAATACTGTTTATAGAAGAACATCTGAAAAAGCTTATTCAATATTTTTGTTATTAATTATATACTTTTACTATTTCATATGTTGAGCTGTACGTACTGCTATTTTAAACATTATTAATGGACGTATCCTTTAATGATGCGTGATTTATTGTCGGAATAGAAGGTAGGTATTTTTTGATAAAATCTTCTGTCTCGTAATCGGTAATGACGTCATATTTAATTACAATTTAAAATAAAGTAATTCTAGTGTCTCTCACGCTATACGGACATAATTCGCAGCTGGATTTTTGTTTAGTACCTTTTTATAAAATATATATTCACCACATACTGTTTCATTTTTATATCCTTTCATAATTTATGGATATCAAAGTGATCTTTATCCACATTATTAATTAGGAAGCTCGGATCATTAACAGACAAGGTATTTGATGTTCTAGAGATTCTTTTTAGAGATAGAAAAATGCTTAGTTACTTATACTGTGATTATATTTAAAAAGAAAGCGCTCGGTAGCTGTTCTTATATCAACATTACGTTGAAAAATTGTTTAATCTATTGAACAATACTCGAGTTGAGTCGTTTAAAAAATGTTGTTACTACTGAAATAACCTGTCTATCATTTGAAGATGAATGTCGGTATTGTGTTCGAGTATATATACATCAACTTATCGTTCATGTCAAATTTATAAATAATATAGATATAATGATGTATACATTCCAAGAGCATTCTTTCCAATTCGATTGTTGTATTGGAAGGTATACAGGATGTCTTGACGTGTTTATACTATCTATATATTGGAAACTACCTACACGATTTTTACGAAAATTGGTTCATTTGGGTCCCTAGTTATGGATTTGCACGGGTTCTTTACAGAACATATGAAATAGCCTATTATACCAAGCAATAGGAATATTTTTGACAAAATCCTAGTAGAAAACGGATTATGCCAACATATAAAAGACATTGCGGAGTATCATTTTGATATGTTTTGGACACGTAAATGTTGTTGAGTCATTCGTTCTAAGCATTTAAAACGGAGGAAACCTGATTTTTTTCGTTTTTTTCATATAGCGTAAAAGGTACTGAAGCAATCTCAATGGTATTTATTGATGAATTGTAGATAATTAAAATACTAACAAAATTAGGGGTCGAGCTGGTCAATCGGATAATTAGGAACCGAGAAAATCAGGAGAAACCGGAAAATTAGTCATTTTTTGAAAATTACTATCTCCGTCATTTTTCAATAGCAAGAGCTAACACTTATTACAAAAGAAGTTCTTCGTATGTCGTTTATATGCGCGAAGAGCAGTCGACAAGCGACGGTTGGTTTTATCGCAATTGCAATTTTAATTTCTTTATAGGATAATGTCTGGATGCGTTGTCGAATGTTCGATTTTGAATTTAAAGACTATTTTGAAAAGTGTCAAGGTAAAGCAACAAATAATGAGAAGCTGGCCAAAAGCACCGCTTAAAATGAACGATTACGCCGAGCGCCAGCGTGCTTGTATATCTATATAGTTTGCCTCTACTTAATCCCCGCTACCCCTCGACTCCGTTACTTTCCGGTGTTCGGTCATTTTTAGCGGTGTTCTCAGGCGTTTTTGGACAACTTCACATTATTTTGATGGAAATCGAAAATATCCGTTTTGTTGCCCTACGTCTATACTTTTCAAACCCGTTTCAAAATTTGAAAGCGGACATTCAACCACGCATCCAAACACGCTGAAAATTATTGTATGGAAAAATTCAAATTGCAATTGCGATAAAACTATTGGCGTCTGATCTCCGCGCCCATAAAGGGCATACGAAGAACTTTTTTTGTTCCAAGTTCAGCTCTCGCTATAATAAAAAATGACAAAGATATGAATTTTCAAAAAAAATGACTAATTTTCCGGCTTTTTCTTGATTTTCTTGGATCCTAATTATCCGATTGACTCGCTCGACCACTCATTTTATTCGTATTTTAACACACACACACAACCTAGATGAGCCCGTCCCACCCAGGATGTTCCTTTCTAAACGAGGTACATCTCCGGGGAGGACTTCCACCACTTCCCCCCATTTTATCCGATGGGTCTTATCATCATAGTTCGCGTTTCGGCGTGCAGCTCGTCCCTAGCTAAAAGGGCTAGCAGCTGAGGGCAAGCCGTCATCTCTTTGTCCGTTCAACCTCGGTGGTTCGAGGATCTGTTGTTTCGTTGTTGTCGTCGTTGTTTGCTTGCTTGTTAGGTGCGGCTTTGACGTAGCTGACTCCTGTCTTCTTTACTGATGTTGCTATTGTCCTTGTCTTCTGGTTGTTTGGGGCTTTTGGGCATGCTTTGTAGTTTGCCGGGTGTTATCCCTGGCAGTTTGCGCAGGTGGCCGGCTTGGTCTTCGATTGTGGGCAGTGGTTGGATCGGTGTGGTCCTCCGCACTTCACGCATTTCGTGTTTACGTTACGTCGTCTGTCCGTGGTGGAAGCCTTCGCAGTTGTAGCACTGCGTCGGCCCTTTTCCTCTTATTTGTTCTTCCCACCTGATCCTGTTGGATTTTCCGGATTTTTTCTTTTTCTTCGGGCTCCAGATGGGTAGTGGTATTCTCTCTCCGAATCTGGAATGTAAATGGGTTATTCTTTTTATACTTACCCCTTGTCTTTCGATTTTTCCCTTGATTTCCTTGGCGTCCTCGCAGTGCGTTAGTTCTCGGATGACGATCCTTGCCATCCTGTCTTCTTGTGGCATATACGTATACCACTCCACTTCTTTTCTCTCTTCTCTCAGGTACCTTGTGAGGTTTCTATAGTCCTCTGGTCCGTCGCAGGGTATTTTCACTCCGAGTCTTTCTCGGATTGTTATGTACCTCGTCTTTATGTTTCTTCTTTCGATTTCTTTTCTTACGGAGCTCCAGTGGTGGATGCTCCGCAGAATGACGGGTGGTGGTGGGTGCGTCGTCGTCTTCTTGTTTTCGCGGATGGCGTCTTCCATCGCTTCCTCGTTGGCTTTCCTCCGGGTGGCGGCTTCTTTTTTCTGTATGTTCCTGATGGATATCACTTCCGTGAAATCCATCTTCTCTTCTTCACTGTCTTCGTCTTTTCTTGGGGATTCTGTCCTTTGCGTCTTTATGCGGACGCTTTCTGAGCGGCTTCGGCTTCTCTTCTTCTCTTGCATCGCCTTTGCATTGTTCTCCATGGCTTTTCTTAGGCCTGTCATCTCCTCTTCCATGCGCTGGATGGTTTTCTTCATCTCTTCTGCGGCTTTTTTCGCTTCTGCTGCTCCTTTTTTGGCTTGGTCCCCTTCGTCTAGGAGTGTCCTCCTTAATTCCATGTCTTTCAGCGTTTTCGTGACTTCTTCCTCTTTCTTTTTGCCTTCTCGCATCGCCATTTCTGCCATCTTCATGGCTCTTGTTGCCTCGTTGTCCTCGCTGTCCGAGTCCGATGTTGTTTCCATTGTCCTCCTTGTCCTGTTGCTAGCTTAGCTGCTAGCACGGCTGTCGTTCTTCTTTTTGGGTGGCATCTTAATAGTTCCTGTTCTCCACAGGTCCTAAAACATACAAAACATCTATCAAATCCGGACTTGAAAAATAAATAGTTATTTGTATACTAAGGCCGCAAAATGCTTTTTCGCGTTCCGAGAGAGAGATTATCGCCGAGGCCGCTCCGGCCGAGGCGAGATAATCTCGAGGTCGCGAAAACATTTCGCGGCCATAGTATACACAATATTTTTCGTGCAACCGTGAAAATTACATAATTTCAATAAACATTATGTCTCTTTAGAAAAGACAGCGTTTCAACGCGAATAGAGAAAATTACACCTCAATATCACAATGTTTCTATGGAGATGAAATATTTAGCAATACAAATCAATTTGACATTTCTCGTGAAGTCGTGAAGATGTCCGATAGCGATAGTGATATTTCAGTTACTTGCACTCCTCCTGAGCTGAGAGATCTCATAGACTCAGCACTTTCTGATTTGATACCCGAAATATCTAAACGGAAATATGACAAATGTTACAGCAACTTCAAACATTGTTATTGTCATATTTCAGAAATGTCAAATGCTGTAGTGGCGTTCAGTTTGCCGGCAGTCACTATGGGAACGGCCGTAAAAATTTTTGTCGGCTCTGTTGCGGCTGCAAAATGCTTGTTTTGCGTCCGGTTGCACGAAAAATATCTTTCAAGACTTTCAAAAATAATTTTCTACAATTTATCCATACATACCATTGAAATTGCCTTCGTACGTTTCACGCTATATGGAAAAAAATTGAAAAAAAAAGGTTTTTTTTTGTTTTACATGTTTATAACAAACGACTGAACAGCATTTGCGTGCCCAAAACACATCAAAATGATACTACGCAATGTCTTTTATATGATTGCATCATCTATTTTCTACTAGGATTTTTGTCAAAAATTACTATACTCATGCATATGCTCCGTTTCTTAGCCTATAAGCTACTCCGAGGAGATGTAGGTTTCGGTAGAATCTTTGAACGTATCTATGTACACTGTGTTATTCATGAGATGCGACATAGGGATTCCTGTACAAAACTGTCAAACGCGAGCTAACTTTTTTACCAAATAGCGTTCATAAAAAATAATAACACATATGGAAAGCTCGTTGAAAGATAATTTCAAATGCACTCTTAATTTTCTTAAATTCGTTCTGGTTTATTAAAAAAATAGATAGTTATGTTTAAATAGTCGAACTCCATCTTCATACCACTTTCGGATGATCTTAATAGATTAGGAGGTAATGGATAACATCGTAGTGCAAGGTATTATTTATAAGTTAAACCTGAAGCATGGCGGTTCGCTTCGCCGCTGAGATGAATTTTTTTTTGCTTTTAGTTTTTTTTTCACAATTTTTGTCTAAATAACATTTAATTTGAAGTAAAGCAAAGTTATTTGTTCCAAAAATTAAACTAAATAAAACTAAAAACAAGAAGAAAACAATTTCATCTCAGCGGCGAAGCGAACCGCCATACTTTTAAATAATACAGTGCACTACCATGTTAGCCAGCACCTAATCCTAATCGATTAAGATCATCCGAAAGTGGTATGAAAAAATAGTTCGACTTTTTTAAACATAACCATCCATTTTTTCATTAAACCAGAACGAATTTAAGAAAATTAAGAGTGGATATGAACTTTTTTTCCACGATCTTTCCATATCTGTTATTATTTTTTATGAACGCTATTTGGTGAAAAAGTTAGCTCACGTTTGACAGTTTTGTATACAGTATACAGTGTATGTTCCGACTGCCTAAAGACAACAAATACAAAACGAAAATGTGATCTAACAATATCGAACGCAATTATAATTTTCCAACAACACCCAGAAAGAAAACAAAATAGTCAGACGTTACCACAGTATACCCCTGTCGTCACCATCAAGCAAAGCAAGCCACTTGAATTTTATTCTCACGTCCGAAATTTTTATCCTATTCAGTAGTAAAGAGTGAATGTATGAGACGTTTTCATAATTAGAAATATAAAAGTGCCTTTATATTCCCGACCATCCGACTTCAAAAAAATCAGGCTATACATCGATAACTTGTTGCATAATTACAAAGAGTGTCAGTTTGACAGTTTAAATTATCCGACGGCGAAGGATTATTCTGTCAAACTTACACGATTTGTAATTATGCAGGAAGTTTGAGGTGTATAACCGTATTTATTTTGAAGTACGTATTGTATTTGATACGATTATTTGTTGAGTGAATATAAACAATTTATTAATTTAGATACCTACAAATCTGATTGGTAGAAAATGATACGAAAAAAAAATCATTTGAATTATATTAGCTAGGAAATTTAATTTTAACACTTATTAGTTGTGATAATGTACCTATTAACAGAAATAATGACAACTGACAAAATAATCAAATAAATACGACCCACACATAATAAGCAACAATAAGGCAGAAACGGTAGAAGAAATTATACAAATTTTTAAATGCATGGTAATAAGGCTTTATTGTGGGTACAGAAAAATGAACATAAAATCCCTTTATGTTTGACCGTGAATTTGAATGAAAGTGGATAAAAATGCTAGTTCCATTAAAAAAATTGAGATATTTGACAATTTTGTGAAAATCTTCTAACCACTTTTTTACGAACCCTGTATACAATAAAGCAGTGTTGACATATCACATAATACCTGTATCTTCCTACTAAATAACCCGACAAGCAATTTTTTTGGTAATGGGGTTTTTTACCTCGAATTTTTAGAAAAATGTCTGCACCTGTCAACTAAGAAATTTCCATAAATATACATTGTAGATATGGAGTATTTTAAACATAGTGGCATAAAAATTCAACGAAGAATCTGAAGAGTTAAGAGTATACTGGTTGTATCCAAAATGATACAGTTGCTGTATAATCGCAAGTTTCATGTCTGTGGAAATATTTACTATGAATTCCCCATAACTGGTGACCGATCACAAATACCAAATTCTATAAATACCGTGTTTTCCAATGGACGCATCCCAACTCGTGCCCACTAATCCCTTAAAAGGTACAAGAGTAAAGGTCTCAATAATCTGTATACCTAACTCGTGCTCGATTGAAAAATTTACCTGTTCAAATTACCATCCCATCTATAGGAACAGGTATTATTGTTAAATTGGGTTTTCCTGAAGTACTTACTAGAAAGGATTTTGTTTAAGTCAAGCATGGTGGCGAAAAATTCAAAATTTGGGACTATCG